>JAQQSY010002231.1:0-13819 GCA_028646535.1 Procyon lotor
GGAGGGGGACGAGGCTGGCCCATGCCTGGGGAGGGAAGAAGAGGCAGCAGACTGTGCTAACGCCCCGGGCGCTACGTGCTGTGGGGCGTGGGCTGGAATAGCCACACGGCAGGGCCGGGAGCGCGTATCAGAGCTCCTCCTGGAGCCAGAGCCAGCAGAGTCCCAGAGATGAGAAGAAACCGACTCAGCCCGTCATGGAGCATGAGAAGCCCCGCGGTCTCGCGTCTGCAGGGCGGGGAGGCAGGAAGGTGATACGGCTGGTTGGCCCATGAGCCGGCAGCGCAGGGAGGATGGCTGCCCCGGCCCAGCAGCCGGCAGACAGAGCCCTCCCTTCTCCACCTCTACGGCTGCGCAGGTCCTCGACTGATTCGGTGAGGCCCACCCTCCCAGGGAGGACCCTGCTCCACTCGGTCCTCCGATTCGAATGCCGGTCTCAACAAGAAACTCCCTCTACAGACACTTCGGAATCACAAGTGGCCAGCTATCGGGGCTCCCGGGGCCTGGTCGCGAGGACACAGACAATCAACCAGCACGAACACATGATTCACGGCATTTCTGCTGAGCAGCAATGACCACCTGTCACACGCAGGACTCGGAAATCCGGGTGACCTTGTGGGTGATGGACGCCCCTGAAGCCTTCACTCGCGCTCATAGAAGCAGTGGCCCAGGGCAGAAGCCTCTAGCACAGGAAGGGTGGGAGGCGGCAGAGGAGAAGCATGCTCTTGGCCAGAGGACCCCGGGGCGGGCAATCCTGCTACCAGGTGGGAGACTAGAAGGTGAAACTACAAAAGGAAAGGACTTTGGTTTGGCTTATCTCCAGAGGAAAGAGGGCAGGGAGGCCGAAGAAAGGACGACCAAGGACCCATAAGGAACCCACGAAGTCGAAGAAGGACCTGGCGGGGAAACACGTCCACGGGGACAAGCAGCGGGGGCCGGCAGAGGTTTAGGGCTCATCCGCAGCGGGACACTCTCACTGTGGCTACGGGTCCCTGGCGACGGTCCTCGGGGGCCTGCGCAGGCCTGTAGGGTCCATTTCTGTCTCGTGAGAATGTCCAGCCTCCGGATATTTATCCCCTAGGGTCCCCGACCCGAGCCAGGGCCCGGCCATTTCTTGCAGACCTTCCCCTACACCCGTGCGGAGCCAGGGAGCAAACACGCTCTGCCCGCCGTTGGCCGAGGGGCTCCGAGGAACCCCGGCCTCGCTGCTTCCAGCAGAACAAGAGTCTTTTGGAAGGAACGCAGTCTTCCCCGCCCGCCCCCGAGTCTGAGAGCCCCAGCTCGCGTCCTGCCTCACCCTAAACCCGCTCCTGGGGTGGACTTTTTCCCCAAACAGGGTCGGTGGCAAGAACGGTGTCCAGGCGGGACGGCCGTCAGGTCTGACCGCGCTGGCCACCCCCGGCCAGCAGACCTGAGCGCTCCCAGGCGGCCGTCAGACGGGGCGTCTACACCCCGCCAGCCCCGGCTGCTGATCTGGAGCGCGGCGAGTCTAAGTGCAGTGCGAACACACACCTTTCCAGGTACACGTTTCAACTGTAACCACACTTCGTGGCAGAGAGTCACCTTGGTCCGTCAATCACTCGTCAGACCATCTGTGTCTTTGCCCGCGAATCACACGGCGCCATCTGGTGCGTGCGTGTCTGCTTCTCCGCGGCTTCCAAACACAAGCCAGGCTTCCGGAAGGCGGCACGCGCGTCAAGCCCGAAGCGTCCGTCTGGCCTGCCGACCTGTTCGTAGCGCGGGGCTCGTGGCCGGGGGTGGACACGGTGCGGAGACGTCTCCGGGCTGGGCCTGAGGGGAGCCGTCCAGGCGCGGACAGCATGCTTGGGGACTCCACCCTGAGAAAGGGACAGCACGGACTTGTGCCGTCCAAGTCCCTGAGGGCCGCACGCCGCGTTCTCACAGGCGCGGTACCAAGATGCCGGTGCCCGTACCCAGGGCCTTGGCACAAGCTGCTCCTTCTGCTGGGGCGGCTCTCCCCACACTCATCAGCAGATGTCCTGCTTCAATACATGGGACATGGTCCTGTTACCTGTTGGGTCTCAGCGACTCAGTCACCTCCCAAAGGAGGCCTCCCCTGACTTCCAGATCCCCGGCCGGGAGTGGTCTCCCTGCATTAGTCCTTCTCGGCATCAGAGTCTGAAATCATGGAGGAGACGTGCAACTACTTGCCCTCAATAAAGATTTGTTGAGTGGACGTAGTTGCCAACGCGGGCTGGGCCCCAGCGCCCCAGCCTGGGGGCTCCCACGCAGACCTTCACTGCCCCGCGGCCTGGAGGCGGGAGCCCGAGGGGCAGGCGGGGGCAGGGCTGGTGGCTCCCCAGGCCTCTGTCCTGGGCGTGCGGACGCCGTCCCCTCCCCGGGTGCTCTCGTGGGTGTCCCTCCGTGCGCGTCTGCGTCCCGCTCTCCTCTTCTTAGACGTCACCAGTCAGACTGGACCGGGGCCCACCTCCGCCACCTCTGCAAGGACCCCGTCTCCAAACACAGCCTCCTTCTGAGGCCCTGGGAGTCAGGCTCCAGCATGAACTTCCCGGGAAGCCACAGTGCAGCCCAGCCCATGAGCGACAAACCGAGTACAGCCTGGTCTCCTGCCTACTCGAACCCTTTCAAGGCCCCTCGTGACTGGCATCCACCTGGAAATTGCCAGAAGAGAGCCTCCTCCTCTTAGAGAATCAGACCTTCTCACGCAAAACTCCACGCAGACCCAGATCTTCCTAATGCTGCCTGCGCTCCCTTGTGTTGTGCACAGACGGGCAGCTTGAAAACAGTCTAAAATACAGGTTGCCAAAACTGTGAGAAACATTCTTTGCCTTCACTCCGAACGCTCTCCCTGCCCCCCTGCGTGCAGAGGCTAATTCTGTCCCTGCTTCCCGGAGCGGCCCGCCTGTCCCGGCCGAGTCGTGCTCCTGTTTAGCGAGAAGCCCCACTCAATGAAACACGTGCCTGCGTCCGGTCAGAATCCACGGCTGGGAAGGCAGGAGGGCCAGCTCGGGGGCGGGCGGCCATCTGTGACCGCGTGCTTCCGCGAAACACAACTCTCAGAAAGGGACTTGAGAGGGGCTGAGGTGTGCGTGGCCCAGAGGCAGAGAGAAGTCGTATAAAACCTTCAACTGTTGAAATGATGGCAGAACCGAGGTGCTCACACGAAGCTCTGTACCTTTCGGAACAGCCTATGCCGTGACACGGTCAGTGATTTCAAGGAGGCAGGGGACCAGGTCGAATCCTGCGGGGGTTTCAGCAATGACAGGGTTTACCAAAAGTTCCAGCAAACCTGTTATTTCACATGAACGGACTTTCAGGTAACTGACAGGGGCTCATGCACCAGGGAACTTTCGAAAATTTTCATCTTGGGGCACCTGGGGCTCCACTGCTGAGGCCTCTGCCTTCGGCTCAAGTCATGATCTCGGTGTCCTGGGATCGAGTCCTGCTTCGGGCCCCCTGCTCAGCGGGAAGCCTGCTTCTCCCTCTCCCTCTGCCTGCCCCTCCCCTACTTGTGTTCTCTATCTCTCTGTCAAATAAATTTTTAAAAATAATAAAAGAATAAAATTTTCATCTTACTTGGCAAAAAAAGCAAACATCTTCACAGCTCCTCATGCCACCCCTGGGGGCAAACGGAGCGTCCGAGGGCCGGCGCGGCTCCCTGTGCACCTGCCGGGCCCCTGCCTCCCTCCCCCAGCCAGCTCTCCCCCCTGCTTTCCAGACATGCACGCATCCCGGTGGGAGTCCAGGGCCGTCCCTGAAGGGCTTCCCCTTCGGGTGGTGACTGTCCTTGCTGCCACAGAACGGCTTCTGAAAGGTGACTGAGCTTCCCGATCTATAAAGTAAGCAACACACACCCAAAGCCGGCGCGCAGCCCGTGCCCGCGCACCCTCTCTGCTTGCCCGCACACCCGTCTTCGCCACCGGCCGGCCTGCACTTCCCCGTTCAGACAAACGGGACTTTGATGCTGCCTCGCCTCGTTGATTTTCTCATCCAGTCACGCTTTTCATCCGTTAACATCTTTAAATGACCGGGTGTAACGTACCTGCGGAGACACGTAGCCGGTACGTGCGCAGGCCTGTGATAGACGGGTACACACGTGACACGTCCCTCCAGACAGAACCCCCGGGCCTGCCCAGCAGCGGCCCCTGGCCCGGGACGTGCCCCTCTGACTCCTCTCCCCAGGGGGCCATTTGCCTGTTGGGGAACTTCACAGAAATGGAATTAATTAGCACCTTCTCTTTGTGCCTAGATTTTTCATGGTCAGCACAATTCGAGATCCACCCGTATCATAATACATTTTACCACTTCAACTGTCTTCACGGCTGATCGTTTCCCATCGTGTAAATGGAGCCCAATCCACCTACCACTCTTCTGTTGGTGGGTAGGCAGGACGTTCCTAATTTTGAGCTATAATGGATAAAGTCTCTCTGAGCAGTCTCGCACACATATTTTTTTGGCATATATATTCCCTTTATCTTGGGTAAATATCTAGGAGTGGAATTGGCACAATCAGCCAAACGTCGTGGGGAGTTGCTGGTGAATGGGTCCTGACTTCCCTACCCGGGGGGTGTGTCCTGACTCAGGTCTGTGTCGTGAACTCGGTGTCCCCGGCGGGCGGTGCTGCGGAGCCCTTCGCCCTGCTTATTACAGGCTTCTGCATACTCTCCCTTGTCGACTTTCTGTTCAAGTATTGTGCCCATTTTTAAAAATGTGGATTTTTCTCCCCTTTATTATTAAGTTGGAAGAGTTCTTATATTCTGGATACAAATCAGTCATCTTGACTGTAAATCTTTTATCCCAATCCGTGGCTCATTTTTTGTTTTCTTAACAGTGAACTGAAATTATAACAGCGAGCCGAAATATTTAATTTTTAATTTTGATGAAAACTAATTTTTTTATGATTAGCGATTCCCGTGTCCTAAGAAATCTGCCTCCATGAACACCATGAAAACTTCTGTATTTTCTTCTACAAGTTTTATCATTACAGCTTTGATGTTTGGGTTTATGAGCCCTTCTGTGGTAATTTCTGGGTGCGGTAGAGGTAGAGCTCAGAATTCACTTTCCCAAGCTGCTGCAGAGTTCTTTCAATACCATTTGTCTGTAAGACTTTCCCTCACCCCATTGTATTACTTTGAGGTCTTCAATGAAAATTGACCATATAGGTGTGATTCTATTCGCGAATGTTCTGTTTCGCTCTGGCCCATTTATCTGTCTCTAGACCACACCCAAATCGTATTTGTTTTTGGTTATCGATATTCTCAAAGAATGTGATCTCACAGGGTTTGGGGACAGAGCTTCCACCCTCTGGAAGTGCTTCCCGCCTGCGCTGGAAACACACCAAGTCCCTCCCATGGGCCCCGGCCATTTAGTTTGCAAAGAGCCATGAGGTTTCTAATGCAACTGTCCTGGATCGCGCCAGGAGGTGCGCTGGAAACGCTGTGGTGGCCGCTGGCCGCCAGGCCTTCCTTCAAGGGGTCCTAGGCTAGAGGGGGCCGGGCCGCTGCTCTCTCTGGGGTCCGTTTCCAGCTGGTGCACGGCGTGCCCAGCGCCCCTTGCGGATACTTGCCCTACAGAAACACCTTCCCCGTCTTCCAGACTTGACAGCGGGGTGGAGGGCAGGCGGGAGCCGGCTTCTCTCTGCAGACCCCAGATGTCCAGAACGGAGCACGGTAGACGCACACTCGCTGTTCTCCGTCAGGAACCCGCACGAGCTGGTCTCGGGGCCGTGGTGGGCACGGCTCCACGCCGGCACCTCGTGTGGCACCGTGTGTGTCAGCAGGGCCACCGACAGCCAATCATTTTCAAGGTAGTTTTTCTAAAAAAAAAATGCAATTCCCGCCGTCCTCCTCCGACGGGCCAAGGCTGCGGCCTGCCCCCTCTTGACACAGGCAGTGACGGCCCCGCAAACAGGCTAGCGGCTCCCTGCGGGTCCTGCCTTGTGCGGGCTGTGTTTGAGCAGGAAATCTAAAGTCCACGGCGCCCGAGGAGTTGCTAGGGCGTAAAAGGGAGGGGCTTCACATAAAATACTGAACGTCCCATTAAATGTGACTTATCAAATTGCGGGGGAACATACAGCAGGTAAAATCTGCCATACTTACCATCTGTAAGCACACAGTTCGGCAGCATCTAGCCTGCGGTGTGACCGTCACACCATCTACCTCCAGAACCTTATTTTCTCGAACTGAAACCCCTTCCCGTTACACACCGGTCCCTCACCCCCCAGCTGCTGGCTCCCACCGTTGCATCTTCTGTGTCTCTGGATCTGCCTCCCTGGGACCTCAGCTCCATGGGCCCCACCATGTCCGTCCTCCAGGGATGGGCTTACCCTGCTCGGCACCACGGCCTCGAGCTCCGTGCGGCAGAGAAGACTCCGCTGTGCGCGTCCGCTACACTGAGCAGCCCTTCCCGTGTCACTCAGGGTGCCGGGGGTGCGGACAGCTCTGCGAGACCGTGCTTCCCATTGTTTTGGGTGCAGACCCGGACGTGGGCGTGTTGGCTTCGCCGTCAGGGCACAAGAGCGCGGACCCCGCCACACCCTGTCCAACTGGCTTTTTCACGGCAGCCGCTGCAACACGTGGGGGGGGGCCCACGGCGGCTCCCGTGGCCCGGCTGACGAGGGCTCCGGGTCTACCTTTTCTAATCCGCTAAATCTGGCAACCCTAGAAAGCAAGGACTTTGAGCATCTAAAACAGTCTTTAACTATTTTGCAGTTTGGCGAAGGGGAGCTCTGAAGGGGTCGCGTGGGTTTTCGTGGGTGTTTGGCTGCCAGCCTGGCTTTATTAGAAAAATGTAACTTATTTTGAGAGGCTCCCGACTAAATCATTTCAGCTTCACACTCTTTGTGTAGCGTTATTGGGCGCCCTTAATGAAATTATAACTCAAGCAAGAGATTTCATTCCCTTGTAGTAAATTAGCTCGGGCCGAGCGGGTCTGGGAGAGCCAGTCCCTCGCTGGCTGCTGCTTCTCATTCTGTAGGACGAAGAAAGAGCAGGCACTTTATATTTGAGTTATTTATTGTTCTCTCTGAGCGAACACTGTGTCGCTGCCCTTCGCTACTGGAAACACCAGCTGTTAACAGGCTCCTGAATGAATTTCAGGGGGCCTCCCCGGCCTCTGGACAGCGTGGGTAAAGAGAAAATAGGCGCAGAATTGAAAGCTGAAGAGCGCCCTGCAGGCCTGGTCTGAACGTCCGAAAGCTGCAGACAGAGCCACGAGCTGAGGCTTTGTGCAAAGTCACACGTAGACGTGTGCAAACAGAAGCTCATGAGTCGGCGATCCCCTCCCGAGGACAGACGCGGACGCTGGCATGGGAGGCACCAAGGGCCCAGCCCTCCGGTGCCACAGATTCCTGGCAGTGGGAAGTGTCCCCCCGGCACAGGGGCTGAGCCCCCGGGGGCCAGGCCAGACGCAAGAACCCCCAGGACCCCAGGAAAGCCCGGGGTGGCCCCAGGACGCACTGGGCAGGCGGCTGAGAGCAGCGAGGGCTGTGGGTGCAGCCCCGGGACACGCTCTCCTCTGCCCTGGAGCCGGTTCCCCGGGGGACAAGTGCCCCAGCTTCTGAGATTGGATTTAGTCGGTGGGATCTCTATGGAAAGGAGTTTTTCCTTTGGCCCCCCTGTTAGTCCCTTTTTAATGCCTCCCAAGTGCGTTCTCGTCCCCCAACTCCCCGATCTTCCTGTTTAGGGGGAGACTGCAGGCGCTGCAGGTCATGAGCGGTGCCGCCGGGGCCCAGCTGCCCACCCGGGGGCTGCCTCTCCGCCCCGGCCAGGGTGCAGGGGGCGCCCTCGGGTCACACCCACCTGCAGGAGGGACGGAGGGGCCTCTGCCCGCACCACTGCCCCTCCCGCTGCCCAGACCCGCGCTGAGCGCATCAAGCCTGAGAAGCCGCTCTCCTCTCGCAGGGAGAAACGGTCTCCGCTTTATTCGCATGGGTCTCATTTAATCACGGCTGCTTCTTTTTCCACGAGCTCCCCTTCCTCTCTGGGAAATGCCCGGTCCGAGCCTCCGCCCCGCCCGGCGTCCCGCGGGCTCGTGCAAGGCTGCTGCCCCAGAGACGATCGCTTGGAGTTCTGAGGAGCACAGAACAAAGGGAGGGGAGATGCCGAAAATGAGAAAAGAAGAAAGATGGAAATCATAAAGTTGAAAATTGATGGAGAGAGGAGTTTGATAAAAATGCTGTCAGAAATTCAATAAAAGACTGAACCAGAATGAAGTGGCTGAAACCAAAGTGAGCTTTCGACCTCCCTTGTCCAAACTCTCGGTAATAAGAACGAAGGAAAGCATTGAGTTTTTCTGAAACTCGATGTCAAAAGTGCATTTCCTGTTCTTCTTTTCTTTCCAGACAAAGTAAGCATGTTGTCAGCCTTCATCGCTCCCTTCAAGCACTTAAGCCCCGGGGCCACAAACACGGAGGATGAAGACAATCTAAGTAAGCGGTCTCCCTTCCCTGAGGAATGGAGGGGTCCAGCCCCGAGCGCACAGGGGGTGCCTCTCCTGTCCCCAAACACTGAGACCCTTGGGGTGATGGGGGGGCTGTCTGGGCTTCCCGGAGCAAGAGGCTCTGCTCCTGTTCGCCCACCCCCGAACCCCATCCCCAACAGGAGTCCCGTCCCCACCCGAATCCCGTCCCCACCCAGAATCCTATCCTACTTGGAATCCCATCCCCAACTGGGTGGTAGGAAAATATTGGCGGTGACTGTATAAGTGAGAACCCCAGGGATTGTAGGGAGCAAAATCAGTTCTCCTGAACCCCTCTCCTCTCTGTCCTTTGTTTTTCCCCTTCAAAAAGAAGGAAGGCAGGAAGGAAGGCAGGAAGGAAGGAAGGAAAAAGAAAAAGAGAAAAGGAGGAAGGGAGGGAGGGAGGGAGGGAGCCGGACGAGTGCAGTTTGCATACTTACTTAACAAGAAAGGGCCAGGCAGGCTGCCCGCTAAAACGTCTCTGCCGGGGGAGGGGACCCGGGAGGCAGCAGAGCAGTCAGTGTGGGGAGGAACTGTGAGCAGCCCCACTGCTGAGACCACGGAGGGGCCTTGGGGTGGAGGCAGGGCTGGTGTGTGGGCGTGGGGTCCTAGATGTGACCGGCACACTGCCAACCCCCAAACCACACAGACCCCTCCCGCGTCCCAGTATTACGTCACGGACAAGCCCCCGTCGGCCAAGTGTGACGGCCCAGACCCCACAGGACCTGGACCAGGACACACGGGAGGGGACCCGCAGGGGGTGCTGCCCACTCCGCTGTCGGCTAGTAACACACACGACCAGCAACGGGACTGGGGGCTGAGGGCGTGCCCCACGTCCCTGCACAAATCCAAGTCACAGATCAGAGGAGGGGTGTGGGATGCGGACAAAGATCCTGCAGAAATCAGGACGCAGGTCTCTGGGCCATCCGTCCAGGGCTCCCGCCGCAGCAAAGTTCAGCAAAGGCTTCTGTTGTCTCAAGGTCTCTGCAGGGAAATGGCCAGAACTCAGCCAGTGTGTCTATAGCTACTTCCCAGATGCAGACCACACACACGCACGTGTGCATACACATACACATACATACACACTCATGCACACATGTGCATATACACAATATGCGTACACAATACACACATGTGCACACACGTACACATACACACATACGTATACACATACACACATGCGTACACATACACATACACACACATGCACAAACACACACACATATATGCACATACACATATACATATACACACATACATACAAATACACACACATACACATGCATACACATACACACATATATGCAAATATACATACACATACACACAAACATACAAATACACACATGCACATACACACATATACACATATACACAAACGCACACATACACACATAAACACACATGTACACACATACATACACAAACACACATACACATATACACATACATATACACACATGCATACACACATGTACACACATGCATATACATACATGTGTGCATGCACACACATATACACAGAGACATACACACACATATACACACATACACACAGAAACATACACACACGCATATACACACACACACATACATATACACGCCAGCCAATTCTAAGCACGTACACAGCTGGGCCCCCAAGCTGAACTGGACAAGTGCACAGAGCGATTTGATAAAACACAAGGAAAAAAACGCATTGAGGGAGAATGTGCCTCCTCGTCTCCCCCCTTGAGGGGCTGGGACCTGCTGAGCGCAGCAGGAGATCCACGTGGTAGGGTAGTACTAGGCAAGGCAGTACTAGGCAGTACTAGGCAGTACTAGGCAGTACTAGGCAAGGCAGTACTAGGCTAGTACTAGGCAGTACTAGGCTAGTACTCAGGTAGTATTGGGCAGTAGTAGTACTAGGCAGTACTAGGGTAGTACTAGGCTAGTACTAGGCTAGTATTAGGGAGTAGTAGGTAGTACTAGGCAGTACTAGTGTAGTACTAGAGTAGTATTAGGCAATACTAGCCAGTACTAGGGTAGTACCAGGGTAGTACTAGGCAGTACGGGTGTAGTACTAGGGTAGTATTAGTCAGTAGTAGGTAGTACTAGGCAGTACTAGTGTAGTACTGGGCAGTACTAGGGTAGTATTAGGCAGTAGTAGGTAGTATTAGGGTAGTATTGGGCAGTAGTAGGCAGTACTAGGGTAGTACTAGGCAGTACTAGGCAGTACTAGGTGAGCCGGAGACCCGCGTGGGGCACAGCATCCTGGACACACTCTTGTGCCATCACTGCTTCCCCGAGAGCCCACGCCACGGGCCCCAGAGCCACGTGGGCACAACCTGAGTCACAGTTGAGACCGGAATGCCATAGGACAATGTGTGAAGCTGTTTAGCAAAGACCCATAACAGAGTAAATGCACAAGCTGGTATCTCCCCTAATTGGTGGAAACCTACGGAGAAGGATGCCTTTCAGTTGTCTGTTACACATTAGAAAGCCTTTGCAATGCTTGGAAAATCCTTACTAAGAAAACCCTATTTCCAAACCCCGTTCAGACACAACCCTCCCATCAATGCCCTGACTTCGACCTCGCTGGTACGGTCAATAGGCTCAGCGATTTCTAACCGAGCGCTCTCGGGAGGTGGGAGAGGAGTGAGTGGGGCGAGCAGCCCATGGGGGGCGTGTGTGATGTGTGGGGTACATGTGCACGCACACACGTGTATGGGGAGGGAGGGAGGGCTGGTGGAAGCAAGTGTGGCTGGGAAGTGTCCTATCTGTGCAGCCGTGTGACCAGGGTGTGTCTGCACTGCTGTCACTGGAGGGGCTCGGCTGGCTCCTTGTGGGGTTCCCATGCAGGACCGTCAGGAGGCAGGCTCCCCCATGGCCCCCGGCACCCACGCCCCTCGTCCCCGCAGCCTGAGCTCCCAATGCCAAGTGCCCTGCTGGGGTCAGGGGTCCGTGCCCGGAGAGACTCAGCCCATCTGGAAGCCGGCCATCGGTGGGGGCGGGTTCCCGCTCAGGGTGTCCTGGACAGTGCCGCGTTGGCGAGGCTTTGGGCTTTGGGGGGGACTCGGAAAGCTTCCTCCTCCAACGCTGAGAGGGACTGAGTCACTGCCCCGGCCCAGTCACCGCTGTGCCCACCACTGACCCAGGCCACCCGAGGACGGGTCACTCCCTGCGCTGCGGTCTGGACGGGGGGAAACACACCCACTACACCTGCTCGATGCTCGCCCACACCAGGGGCAGCCGCCGCGGCCAGGACCACATGTGATGCATCCTGGAAAGGAGGCAACTTCATCTGCTGCCGAGCGTCAGACCTGCACCTCTGCAGGCCGGCCCACGTGGCTTCTCGGCGTTCCCGGGCCGTGGATGAGCCACAGTGACCCCCTTCCCACGTGGCCTCTCGGCCGCAAAGCACCAGGGCCTCCCCCCGGGCTACTGGCCTCGCTCCTGTCGGCCCCCGTCTGACCCAAATGCGGCCGAGCAGACGGCCGGCCCCCCGGTGCCCCACCACCTGCGGCCACGGCAGTGTCACCGCCGGCCACACACGTGCTCCCTGTGCCCTGCCGAGCTGGAGGAGGCTGGCTGCCGGAGGACCGGCAGACGCTGGCCAGCAGGGGGGCGGCGGTGCGGTGCTGCAGGTGCGTGACACTCAGGCACGCCGCCTGCCAGAGCGGGACGCCACGAGACCACAGGCACGGACCCCCCCACGCGGCCTGGCCACGTCTGAAGGACGGCACCGACGCACAAGGGCAGCCTGCTGATCGGACGTAACTCTGGGAGGATATATTTCACCTGGAAAATAAAATTTCAGCCACAGTCACATCAATATAGAATTCTGCTCTTTCGCGCTGAAGTGTGACTCCTTCAGGGGTGGGACCTCTAAACAGGGAACGGCCTTTGCTGACACTTGTTGCCAAACGGGAGAATGTACTCCTGGGCTCAGGAGAGAGAACGGAAACGGCGGCTCCACGTCCTCCCACGCGTCGCTGGGCCTCAGTCTCCTCGGCGCCCGAGGGCTTTGAATCACCAGCGGCCCTTGTGTCGCTGGCACTTCTGCAGCCTATTTAATGGAGTTCGAAATTATTTGCCTGCTTTTTTTCTAATATCCACAACGGAAAGACACGTGCGACCGGCGGAACAACAGAGCCACCGTTGGTGGAGGTCTCGTGTCAGACGCCAGGAGGAGGGGCCTGGGCCTGCGTGGGCGCACGGGTCACAGGCACGTGCTCTCCTCGGGGCTGGATTTGGCTGAGGGAAGGGATGGGAACCCAAGTCAGAAGTCTTCCAGCATGAGCCTGGGATGGGGGCTGCGGGGGGGGGCTGGGAGCCGCCCTGGCCCCCAGGCCCATCACCCCGTCCTGCGCCCCTCGCTGCCCGCGGGCAGACACGCCCGTGCACACACACGCAGACACAGCAAGGGGGCACGGGCACCCCAACGTGCGGCTGACCTCCCAAGGGACTCCCCCGTCCGGCCCCCTGCGGGCACGTGAGTTTCTTGCAGGGCTGCTCCGAGCCCGACGGACTGTGGGTCTCTGAGTTATGACAGGCGAGTAAAGCAATTATTTGGCAGAATGAATTCCAGGGCAGAATTAAAGGACTCACTAATCTTATAACCTAGTATGACCCATCCGTTTGAGCTGTTCCGAGTGTACAACAAATACATTTTCAGAAACTAATCATTTTTATCGCATAATAAACGTTCTGGTGCCAAGGCCTGTACCCCAGAACCCCGGCAGAGTCCAGGCGGGTGGGCCGCAGCTCTTCTCTCCGACCCCTGGAGGCAGGGACAGCCGTCACCTCCACACGGCTGTCACTGGCCATCAGGAAGCACACAGCCTGGGAGACCGCAAGGTTCCCAGACCACCGTTTACGGGTCAACGTGAGAAGCTGCACGGGCTGTCTCCCCTGAGCCACACAGAAGCCCCACTCGGCCGCCAGCGCGCTTTCCCACAGTCTCCAGCCAGAGGAGGGGTGCTCACGCCACCCGTGAGGCCCGGGGTGACCCACGGGGCCCGGGAGCAGGGGACTCGGCTGGGAAAGGAGCTCCGTGCACTTGGATGCCGCGGGGCCCAGACCAGGGGGCGTAGGGGCAGGGGCACTGCTCGCTGTGGCCTCACTGCTCACCGCCGGCTCATCTGACGGCAGCATAGGGAAGCCCGTTAGCTGGCGAAGAACACAGGGAGACCCACTGCTGGTAGGGAAGCAGACTGCGACGGACCCCCTTCCCTGGGGAAGAAGGAAACGTGCCTTTGTGACGTCGGAGCTGGGTCGCGGAGGTTTTCCCGGCGGCCCAGGCCTGGGCCAAGGGGCGGGGGTGTCCCAGAGCAGGCCCGCGGGTCTTCAGGCCGGGGCCGTGGTGTGGGTGAGGGGCCTCCCCTCCCCGTCGCCATCCGTCCTC
>JAQQSY010002232.1:0-13819 GCA_028646535.1 Procyon lotor
CTCAAGTTAAAGACAAACCAGATTAGTGGGGAACTACAGTCTATGATCCTAAGGGACCAAAAGCAGCTCAAAGGCAGACAGCTGCTGTGTGGGATCTGGGTCCCGGGCTGGGAGTCTGCTTCTGGGGGGTGGGGGGGTCAGCCTTCTGGGCTGTTTTAATTTTTCCCATGTTATGCATCCCCCCAACGCACCCCATCCACACGCAAACCTGTTGCTCTTCAAGGCACCCGGCTCTTCTGCAAGCTCACTTCCTCTCCCTTCCCAGGACTCCCACTCGGGCCAGGCAGGCAAGGTGCCCACGGTGCCAAACGCAAGGCCGCCCTCATTCTCTGAGGGACTCCAACTCCGTGCCTCTGGCATGGCTCTTACCTCACCCTGGTCCCAGCCGTGCTTCTCCCCATTTCCAGCACCACCACTAACCTGTGAGTTCATTCTCTGAGAGTATCAACCACAGGATTACACTTAAATACCTCTAGCTACAGGCCTGGAGGAAGAGCAGGACTTGGCAGGGGCCCTAACGTTACGGCAAATTAATGAAGATTCAGCTTGCCATTGCTGAGGGCTTCCTTCTGCCTAGAAACTCTTCTGTTCCCAGGACTTTGCACAGCCCCCCTCTTCTTGTCATCCAGGTCTCATCTTACGGTCATCTCTGCAGAGGGCCCTCCCTTGACCACCCAGCCTGACTTGGCCAGGCAGGCATCCCCTCCACCTCACCCTGATTTCATGTTCTCCACAGCACTTCTCACTGTCTGACGTTTCTTGGTGACCGTCCCTCTCCCCCTGCGTCCTGCCCACTACTCCATCCCTACTGGGGAACGACAACTGGAACCTTGTAAGGACTCAATAAAAGTTTCTTGGCTCAATGAATGAATTGGAACTTGTACCCTCTGTACCCAAATGTGCACTCCCATTATTTTGTGGGAAAAAAAGCTTATAAACCCCCCTCAGAAAGAGAGAATGTATAATAAAAAATATGATTTCCCCTTTAAGAAGGCAAGCACATTCTTATCAGCAAAGTTCTTGCTATCTAGGTTTCAAAGGCAAAGGAAAAATCTTAGAAGATGAGTTCACATACTGTTGTTCTCAAATATCTGACAGCTAGGAAAATAAGAATTCTTCCACCTCTGAAAACTCCGTTTATTTTACCTGGGTTTCCAGTTATTAAACATGCAGAATTTTTATAGAATTTATTTGTTTTGGTACTTGTGAAACATTATTTATATAAATTATATGAATCATCCTATCAAATGGTTGTGAAAATTAGTAATTCAGAAATTTTATCAGTTGGTGTGATTCAACGAGTTCACTAGGGTTTTCTTAAATTTCAAAGTTTACCTAAAAATCCTCAATTTTTGGTTCTTAAGAAAAATATCTCAATCTTCCTAGAGCAGGAAAAATGTTTAAAATAAGGTGATTCCTGGGGCACCTGGCTGGCTCGGTTGGAAGAGCTTGCAACTCGTCAGAGCTGTGAGTTCAAGCCTCATGTTCCGTGTGGAGATTACTCAAATAAATAAACTTTAAAAACAGAAAATAAATAAATAAGACAAGGTGGTTCCTGATAGTTTTTTTCCTGTTACCCAAATACAACACAAGCTTCTGTTACTGTGGATGGAAACTTTTTCTTCCACAGCTGTACTGCCTTTTTCCTGTTGGTCACTCTACAAAGCCACTGAGCCCAAAGGACTGTGCCTTGTTTACTGAGCTCCTAGCACTATACGTCACCTGCGGGGAACACTCCGCAAACCTCTGTTGGGCGAATGAAGGAATGAACAATTTCAAACTGAGAATGGCCCCATCTGTCACGGCTCAAAAAGTTTACACATAAATAAGCAGTCTGTACTCAGTGTTGCGTGAGTGATATGAAGAAAGCCATGCAGGGATTCAGAGACAACCGCAATTCAGGTATTCAATATCCACTGAAATGATTTAGACTTTTTTCCTAAGATTATTCACACTGAAAAGACCTGTAAAGCTTATCTAATCTAACTTTACTAGAAAGTAAGACCCAAGAGCTTAAGCCACTGCCCAAGATTAGCCATGTGAATAAATGGCGGATCTAGGAGAGAACTCTCACCACTTGACCTAGCTCTCCATAGGTTTTATCCCTTTATTACTTCCTGCCTCTTCCCTGGTCTTCCCACACTCTTCCTTCCCAGCTCGTCCCTTAACTAGTACAGTTTCCCAAGACTCTGTGCACAGCTGTACTCTTAGTCCTACCCTCCCAATGCGCCTCAACCACCTCCACAGCCACAGTCATGGCCTCCAAGAAGATGATGCCTAGATCTCTAAATTCGGCCCCACTCTTCCTCCTGAGCTGCGGACCCATATTTCCCATTGCTTGCTGGACAGCTCTTGTGGGTGATCCAACCAGTCCTCCACAGTTAACTACAAAACTGAGCTCCAACTCAGCTCCTCTTTTCCCTTCCCAGCAGCTCGTCCTTCTACTCTGCCATGTTGAATGCATAACATTCCTCACATCTACCCGTTTTCACCTCCTACTGCTTCAGGCTTTCAGCACATCTCATTTGGTGTATTACAACAATTTGAACAGATTTCCCTGCTGTCTTCCTCCTAACCTATTCTAAAAGGTTCAAAACCTTTGGTAGTTCTCCATTTTCAAAGTTCTCCTGACTGCCATTCAAAGCCCTCCATGAAATGCTCCTCAACTGAACTCTCCCCTCCAATCTCTCATTCTGCCCTCTCACATCTCATCATATACATCCACTCTCAAGTACTTAATAAACCTGGAACTTCCCTTTCTGCCTCCCATCATTGGCAACCTTCTGCCAGAAAACGTTTCTTCAAAAAATACCTTAATTGTAGGCATTCTTTAAGGCCTAACTCATAACAACATACTCCTGGAATTCTAAGATTTCTAGATTTCCCTTAAATTAGACTTAAGCTCTTTCTGCCCTCAATTTCAAGAGCATCTACGTGTACAACTGCCTTGTATTCCTGTTATGTATGTATATTTGCTACTAGATTCTGGGTTCCCGTAGCAGTAGAGACTAGCTCTTAATCACCTTTGTGTCTTACAGAATAACTAGAATGGTAGCTTGCCCAAAGTAAGGTCTCAATAAATGTTATCTTGCATTTAATGGAATTAGAGTCCCCTGGTTTTTAACTATCCAAAACTACCACCCTTAAAGGCATTGAGGAAAAAGGTTAACATTTCTATCACCCTTGAAAAATAACAGTAGTCATGATTTCTTTGCAGTCTAAGCTATGTATCTATAAGGGAGGCTCAAGACTGGCACTTTACATTCCTGGGGAGGCGCTCCTATGATGCAGAAGAAGCATACCTTGCTATAGTTCACAGGATGCAAATCCAAATGCCTTCAAGGGCTAAGGAGCTAACAGACTAGTTGAATGAAGCAGGCCAGTGGTAGGAGAAGCAAGAGCATGGGCCCCCAGGTCTAGATGGGATAAGAATGGAAGGGACTAGTGAAATGGAGCATGCAGGAGCCATCAAAAAGTGAAGAGCCACTACGTGGCTCGAGTGATCCCTGCCCAAAAGGAATGTGGTCCAAGGTTGCTGCAATTTTTCTAAAGGCCAGAAATCATGACATTTATTTGAAATCTCCTGAATCTTAAATATTGGTAGCAAGCCAGTTAAGAATATCTTAAGTACTGAAAGCCAAAAAGAAGAGACCAGGCAGGGCACCAATTTGCTACCTTTGTTTCTTGTATTATGTCAAGAAAAAATCAATGGAAAGCAAAACTTGACAAACATCATTATATGTTCCCACTGATTTATACTTGAATTTAATATTTATTTCTGATTGATTTTTCAGTTGGCCATGGATTTTCATGCTTTGACTTACATCTCATTGCCTTTCGGACTCCCCTTCAAGCAGTGAATGAGCTACATGCAACATAAAGCTGTTACAAGATGTTTATTTTTAAAGGAACCCTTATATGAAATATATATTGAATTTGTAATGTAAATAACTGCCCTCTAATTTGTTAATCTGACTTTTCATATTGGATTTTCTTTGTAAAGATGTCAAAGTCAAAAAAAAAAAAAAAAGATGTCAAAGTCATGTCTCACTGATAAGGTTAACACAGGGGGAACAAATGAGATAACAGTGTGGTTGTTAAAAACATGGGCTCCCCGCCGGGTTGCCTGAATTTGAGCTTCACCTCTAACAAGCACTAGCTAGCTGATCTTGGGCAACTTATTTACTGTCTCTGCGCCCCAGTGACCTGCAAAATGAAATAGTAGTACCTAGCTCACAGGATTGCTGTGAGGTTTAAATAGATTGCAACATATAAAATTATTGGGATAGTTAGTGCCTGGCTCATCCTTACTAAATGTTAGCTATTGCTCAATATGAGCTGGTATTATTACTTTCCATTATAACTTCATTGGTCATAACAGAAAGTGGTGGGCAGTCTGGGCTGATACATCTCAGTTACGAGGAGAGAGAAGGCTACCCATTCTATGATATCTTCAGAGCCAAGACCACCTGTGGGGGGCTGAAGTCTCTTCTTAGGCAAAGCCCAGGGCATATGGAGCTGCAGTAGAGGTGCAGGGTGCTTCCCCTGAGCCTCGAGATGAAATGTCTGTTGCCCGCGTGGATACAGTTGCACTAGTCGAGAGCAGGACAGCCCGCTCCCTTCCCTTAAGGAGAGGGAGGCTGCTTAGTGGCTGTGGCACAGACTATGCAATTCGACTGCTGAAATGAACCCTGGGCCACCACTGCCAAACTGTGGGACCTTATCCTTTCTAAATATGTAAAATGGGGATAAACAATACCTATTCACAAGGCCGTGGGCAGAAATTAAGGTACTAGTTTGTGTAAAGTGCTTAGTCAGCACCTGACCTATAGAAAGTGTTCGGGAAGGGTCACTGTTACTATCACTCTCATATGGTTCAAGCCTGTGAATGTCAATCATGCTCACCAGTGACTCACAGAGAAATAAGCCTTATGCTATATGGAAAATGATTCAAAGTAGTATAGTGATATGGTGATATCTATCTTTCCTAATGAAAAATCTCAAACATATATCATAACCGTAACAGGCTATGGCTCATACTTCTCTTGGAGCTCTTCACGAAGAGACAGATCAAAGAACAAAGGCACAGAAGGCAGAAGGCCGGCCATTCCTTGTGGGCACACCACATGGCCCCTTCCTGATTGTTAAAGGAAGGTTCACAAAGGGTTCTACCCATCGCAGGAGTAAGTGCTGAATAGTTCTTGAAACCCAGAAAGAACATGCTTTTAAATGAAGAAACCACGGGTGCCTGGGTGGTTCAGTGGCTTAAAGCCTCTGCCTTCAGCTCAGGTCATGATCTCATGATCAAGCCCCACATTGGGCTCTCTACTCAGCAGGGAGCCTGCTTCCCCCCTCCACTCTGCCTGTCTCTCTCTGCCTACTTGTGATCTCTCTGTCAAATAAATAAATCTCTAAATAAATAAATAAACAAACAAATCAATAAATAAAAATTTAAAAAATAAAAGAAGAAACCATCACCTGTTGAACTCAATCATGGGCACTCCCCCCCAACTGTTTGACAAACTATTGCTTTTTTTTTTTTTGGCAGTTTGGTGACTTTTTTAAAAATTTAAGTTCAATTAGCCAACATATAGTACCTCATTAGTTTCAGATGTAGTGTTCAATAGTTTATCAGTTGCATGTAATACCCAGTGCTCATCACATCACGTGCCCTCTATGCCCATCACCCAGTCACCCCATCCCCCTACCTCTCCTCCAGCAACCCTCAGTTTATTTCCTACAGTTAAGAGTCTCTCATGGTTTTTCTCCCTCTCTGATAACTTCCCATTCAGTTTTCCCTCCCTTCCCCTGTGGTCCTCTGCACTGTTTCTTATATTCTACGGATGAGTGAAACCATATGGTAACTCTCTTCCTCTGATTGATTGATTTAGCTCAGCACAATATCCTCCAGTTCCATCCATGTCCATGTAAATGGTAAGTATTCATCCTTTCTGATGGCTGAGAAATATTTTAGTGTGTGTGTGTGTGTGTTCTGCATCTTCTTTATCCATTCCTCTGTTGATGGAGATTTGGGCTCTTTCCATAGTTTGGCTATTGTAGACATCACTGCTATAAACATTGGGGTGCAGATGCCCCTTCAGGTCACTACATTTGTAACTTTGGGGATTGCTGGGTCATAGGGTAGCTCTATTTTTAACTTCTTGAGGAACCTCCACACTGCTTCCCAGAGTGGCTGCACCAGCTTGCTTTCCCACCAACAGTGGAAGAGGGTTCCCCTTTCTCTGCATCCTCGCCAAAATCTGTTGTTTCCTGACTTGTTAATTTTAGCCATTCTGACAGGTGTGAGGTGGTATCTCATTGTGGTTTTGATTTGTATTTCCCTGATGCCAAGTGATACTCAACATTTTTTCATGTGTCTGTTGGCCATTTGTATCAGACTAGTGCTTCTTAACTCTCTATAAGAATTGTGTTTTATATAACACATACACATGAAAGAAAGCATACGACAGAGGAATAAGAACACAACAAAAGAATCTAGGTGAAAAAATTTAAAAAGAAACTACCATTTTTAACCACCCAGACTTAAAATGTGTCTCGTAAAGACATCAGGGAAAGTATTTGTAGATGTGATCTAAAGAGAACAGCCTGTGATTATTGTAAGATGGGCATATGAATATTTTGAGCCTTCTAATTACATCCGTGGGTAGTCTGCTGTAAATCTAGCATTTTCTTTTTCCAGGCCATTTTTAGCTGTCCCTCATACTCTAAACTGTATTAAAACATGTGCTCTTTGGAACGGTATTTAATTACCTGGATGTGGACTGGAGGTGATGAGGCTCCACTCATTGATATCTGAGTTGTAGCTCTGGACTTTGTCGTAGGTGCAGCTCCCTCTGTAGCCACAGTGGCCACCAATGACGTAGATAACTTCGTGTAAGACGCAGGCCGTCGCGTTTCCCACGCCTGTGTGTTAATTAAAATCATGTCTTCAGATGGATCAATTGTTGTGTTTTATGATGAATATTTGGGGTAAGTTTATTATTGTTTCTGTTATTATTGACAATAGATGTCAGGCTCTGTGCTAGGTGCTACACAAGATGGAAGAATGAACAAGAAAGCCTCCTTGCACTCTTTTACAAGAGGGTGAGACACTTACAAATAATTAGAGCACACGGTACGGAACCACTGTGAACGTTCAGAGCCAGGAGACACTGCTTTGAGCAGGGAAATAGTGGCCGGAAGTGGCAGAATTTGAGCTGGGTCTCAGTAGGTAGGACTTCGGTGCACAGAGGTGAGAGAAAGCCATTCGATGCAGAAGAAAAGGCAAGTGCAAAGGCTTAGTGGGCAAGTAGCCCCATTTGATGGCAGCACTCGCAAGGGCAGGTGGCCCAGCAGGAGTTGTCAGATGGCAATTGAAGTTGAGTCATTAAGTTGGAAGTCACAGTGCAAAGGATCCTGGCCCCCAACTGCAAAGCGAAGACTTTGTTCAACAAAATTTTAAAGATTTTTAAACCAAGGAAGAGAGAGAATACAAAAGCAGGACAAAAAGAGTCGGACAGATCCAGAGACTGGCCCAGGTAGGAAGTATTGAGGGCTCGATTTAGAAGGGGTTTTGGGTGTGGAGGGAAGGGCATGGAGGTAAGAGTCAGGTAAACAATAAGCCTTGATGACTGACTATGTCAGAAACAAGCTAAACTGATGGTGATGTCCTAAGCTCGGGAAATTGGGAAATGCTGATGCTCTAGGAAAATGGGGAGGAAGAAATGAGTTTGGTAGAGAAAGAAGCTCAGAGGAAGTAAGATGAGGCTCGTTTTAGTCGAACACGTCGGTTTAGTCTCTCAAACAACTGTTATTTACCATTGATATGTTCTGGGAGCAGTTTAATCTCCTTGTGCATTTCTACCCCAACATAAATCGGAGTTTATAAGGAGGGCAGTTAGGATGAGGGAGGGGAAAAAAAAAAGTCAGGAGCTCCTAAACAGCCAAGTATTTATTTCTTCTCTGTACATCCCTAAACCAAAAAAGGAAATGAATTTGCAATTTGACTCTACACAATTTAAGTTCTGATTACCAGGGGAGGCTGGTAGGTCACGTCATGACTACAAAATAAACCAACTGGGAAAAGTAATGTTACCCTTGCAACTGAAAAATGAGAAACTTAAGGTTCAAACCCAGCACTGGCCAAAGCTGGATATAACCGATACAAGGTTACCCTTCCCAAGGACGATTAGATAGAACCAGGAATCAAACTTCAAGGTGAAAGCGTAACTAAAACTTTGGAATTTCAGACCCAGCTGGTGTGTGTGTGGGGGGCTGGGGGGTGGTACTTCAGTGTATGAGGGTCTCCCATTCCACTCAAAGTGAAGGCAAGAACACACAAGGCTTTAACAGCGGACCTACCACGGAAGTGTTTCTTTTCAGCAAGCCTGTTTCAAATATGATATTTAAAAATTGCAATAAAGTAATCAACTTTCCTCCTCATGGAAATATGCTGTGAACTATGAAACCATGGCAACTGGTAACTCACCATTAAGAAAGAGAGGCAGAGATGTATCCAGGTTGGCAATAGCTGCTACAATATTTGAACCTTCCTTGTTTCTTTAGTAGGAAGGCAGTCAGGAGGACCCGGAGGACCATCCTGGGGAGGAGACCAGGAATCGGGGGTTAAGCTCATCCAGAGCCCAAAACAAGAGCCGCAACAGCAGGGGGCTCTAAGCCCCCTTCTCCCTGTCTACCAGCCACTATTGAACCTTCAGACATGCAGGAGAGCGGGCATGATTTACTATGAAAGATAATTTTGCTCTGTCAAAGTCGATGTGGTCTCTTATAACGACCTTCATTATGACAATAATGAACAACGAACAGTGACAGTCATACCTGCAACAATTCCTAACACTTACTGAGTGCTTCCTCTGCTCCAGACTCTGTTCCACACAACTCACATGCCTAAATTCACTTAATCCTCTCAAAACCCTGAGCTACATAATGTGGTCACCCCCATTGTACAGATCATAAAACCGGGGCAAGAGGAGATGAAACAATTTGCCTGAGCATACCAGCAAGGAAATGGAAAGTCAGGATTTGGACCCAAGCAGTTTGGCTTCAGGAGCAATGTGCCTGATCACAAGACCGTTCTGCCTCTCAGGCTTCCTGCTTGTCATCCAACGATCACACCAGGTCAGATTCCCAGACCAGGTCAGATTCCCACACCCACAGTAGTATTAAAACAGAAACAGAAAGGCCTGGGAAGGAACATTTGGGATAAAATGACACAAATTTAGAAACAACCTACCAGTTGTTTTTGTGTAACTCCCCAGCACAAATGAATAAACGTAATTAAGTAAGATTCCAGTTTAACTTTTTTGCCAGTGGGAGGGAAGGAGTGCAAGGCTAATTGAGTACTGAACGCAGCGGAAAATACAGTGTTTATCAGACAGACATTGAAACCCAATAGTGTGCCTGGCTGTGTGGACCACAGGAGGGAGGGGATAGGATCTGCTCCTATCTTTTACCCTAGGAAGCAAGACCTAAATCATAAAAAGCAGGGGCCATCTGTCTCTAGTTTTTGAGAGAATGTAATTTGTTACACTCTACAGGGACTGAACCTTTCAAGGTTTTAATGAAAGAGAGGTGATCAGATAATGGGAGGGGAAAAGCTGAATATTTAAAAGCAGAACTGAAAAGGGTTCGATTTTAAGAGCGTGCATAAATAAATAAATAAATAAATAAATAAATAAATAAATAAATATGAACTAATAAAACCACCTTTCTCTTTTCGTTTAGCCTTTGACTTAAATATAAATTCTTAAGACCTGAAGCAAGATCTAGGCTTGAAAGAGGCTGTAGAGTAAGTAGGATGAATTATACTGTTTTCTAGTCTGAGGAGCATACTCTAGGCACATAACCTCAGACAAGTTAGGGACTGTTCTATTACGCTTCTACTTGGAACATTCTGTCCACCATTATTTGTATAATCTATTAGAGTTCCTAGATAGCATCCCAAAGTGGTGCATTCTTTTTAAATTCTTTGCAAGAGAATTTATTTTAATTTTATTTTATTTTATTTATTTATTTTTTTGCAAGAGAATTTAAACTACTGGCCTAACCTCAAACACCTGGAAAACTAGGGAGTAAATATAATCTGGACTTACCTTTAATCATGTTTGCAATAGGAATCCATTTCTCTTTTAACGGATCATAGAACTCGGCCTCTTCTGCAGGAGCCCCTTTTCTGTAACCGCCTAAAGCGTAGACACAGCCACCCAAGGTGACTGCACAGTGGTAGTACCTGGCATTGAGCATCGGCAGACCTTCTGTCCATTCATCACTTTCACTGTTATAGATCCACACTGTGTCAAGAGCTTCTATGTTATCCGTCCTATAACCCCCAGTTACATAAATGTTGGGTCCCAAACATGCAACACCATAGCTCTCCCTAGTATAGTCTGGTATTTCCGCTCCCTGGATCCAAACATTGGTCAGAGGGTCCCATATGTGAACCTCTGATAAAGGATGCCAGTAATAACCTCCAATGATGTACATTGTGGCTGTGGACCTCTGGGAAATCTCTTTATGCAGGGGATTCAGAGCATTGTATATTAGAGATCGTATCTTATTTTCGGTTAGTAGGCAGCTTCTTTGAAGACCTAAAGCTGTTTTTAAATACACTGGATCTATATCTATGTTTACATAGCTCAGTAGGTTATACAGGCATTCAATTCGATTTTCCACATCATGAGCAGTCCACTTAATAACAGGCTCTATGATAGCTTCTTCTTTCCAAACACTGAGATTCTTTCTGGACAATATAAAGAGAAACTTTTCAAGGCTGATTTCCAGAAATTCTTCTTGCTGCCACACTTCCTTAAACCTTGAACATAGAATTCTTCGAGATTCCTTCTCTAGTTCTGGACACATGTGAAATTCTGCAAAGGAGTGCATTCCAATACAGTTATCAATATCCAAGTGCCTTACCAAAAACTGCTCACAAGCTTTCTTTACCGAAAGGAACTGAAGCAGATCTGCTGCTTCAAGGAGGCTTTGAACATTTCTTTTAGTTATTTCAATCTGGGAAGTGTATGCATAATTCACAAGGCCTTCCAAAATATCATGGTGGATGCCAGAGATTTTTATTTTATTTTTAAATTTTTCTTTCATATCAGCTGTGAACATTGCCTTAAAATAATTGCTGCAAGCAGCTAAAACAGCTCGGTGACAATGGAAGATTATGCCTGAAGGACACTGAAGGGTAATATCAGTAAATAATCCATCCAGGTAGAATGTTCTGAATGCATCCAGAAAATCGACTGGATGCGCTGTATCCTTGAAAAGGTAAATATAATCTTCTTGTCCTTTTAGAGCCATGGCTGCAATAAACATGAAATAAACATGTTTTCAATTTTGCAGATCACTGCAAATAACCAATGCTAAGGATGCCAATCCTAACGATGATTGATTAGCATCGCATATACTCCAAACCTACACTAAGTTCAGCATTCTAAGTAACAAACGCAAAATGTGGATAGACTATTTCGTAATTTATGTGATGGTCAATTTAAATTCGGGGTAGCTTGGAGCCTGAAACGAGACCCCCCGGGTTTTTCAGTACTCTTTTAAAGAAGAAATATTGATTTGCCACCCCATTCGCCCAGTCTCCGCAATCGGACCCGAGCTGGCTGTCCGAGAGAACCCCCGCTTGGCAAACCAACCGTCTGAGGGGTCACCCAACTAGAGACGGACTTTGGCCGTCTCGGCTCGGCCCCAAGGCAACCTTTTTTCACTAGCTCCATCTCCCTTGCAAGTCGCATCCAGCTGCCAAGAAAGGGAGGATCGAAATAGAAATGGAAAAGAAGAAATCTCGGAAAAGGGAAACCCTGTACCTTTCTGCTTAAGACAGGAGAGAAAAGAACGCGGCCGGGCCGCAGCCCCTCGATCCCCGCGCCCCCTCCTCCGCGGCTGCCGCAGGGGCTTCCGCGCGCCCCGCGCCTGGGCCCGGGGCCCGCGTTCCCGCCTGGAGACCGCCCCGCCCCGGGCCTGGCGCGGGGACTCGACTCGAGGGCGCCGCGCGCCGCCGGCCGGGCCGGATGCCCGCGTCCCTCTGCCCCGGGACGCCGCACAGGTGTGGGGAGGGCACCGCGGACGGCCCCGCGCTCGGCCCGGCCCGGCCCCCGCGCGGCCATTGTCTCCGCGCCTCTGCGGCAGGCGGGCTCGGGAGGCGGCGCGGCCTCGCTCTCCCGCGCCGGCCCCGCCGGCTCCCCTTCGGCTGGTCCCGGGCGGCGGGGCCGCGGGGCACCTACCTCCGGCGGCGGCTCCGGGACGCGGTGCTGGCCGACGGGCTAGCGGCGAGCGGGGGCGGGGGCGCCTCCGGACCCTCTGACCATCTTTGGAAGAGGCGCAGCGGAGGGTGCCTGCTAGTGCAGCTCCAGCCCACAAGCGGCTCCTATTTTGGTGCCCTGGCGGCTCCCCGCCTCCAACCGAACAGCCCCCCGCGCGGCCTGGGCGCGGGGCCACTCGCGGGAACTCCCGGGTGGCGGGGCCGCGCTGCGAGCAGGGGCGGGGCGGGGGGAGGGGCGGGCCCGCGGCTGCGGCCCCTTCCCGGCGGTTCCTCCCCGCAGCAGGTGGGAAGGCTGCCCTGAGGACACCGCTCGTGCGACTAGCTTTCCCCTCTCTCCTTGGGTCTGCGTCTTCCACACAGCACACACCCCCGAGCGTTTTCGGTCTACACAAACTCTGTAAGTCCTGAATTAAGACCACATATGGGGGCTGAGGAGGGACTGCATCCCTTTCCCCCTCCTTCGGTAGCTCTCACCGGCCCAGGCCCTAGAGGGAGAGATGGAGGGGAGAGTGTGGAGAGAATGCAGCAGACCTTAAAGGTCTAGGGTGGAGGATGCCTTCAGAATGCCAGAAGGAGCTGCCGCTTTCCCACGAACCCCATTCCGCCCCTGGCAGAGCACTCAGGAGGGAGTCTGATTTGCACACTAACCTGGAAGCTTTCAGAAAAACGGAGAGCAGCCAGAGTGAAGGATTCAGGTTAAGGTATTTAAAGCAGAGTAGCTGGAAGAAGCAGCCTCCAGTCCTTTCTTCCTCGTGACAGCAAGTCCCACCAAAGATGTCCATGTGCTACACCGGAAGGTTCGTTTTCTTCCAGCAAAAGCCAGTATCAAATCTTGTCTTTATCATTCATCCATTCCTTTGCAAGTTTTCATTGGGGCTCTGAGAAGGCTAGGCACTGGTACATAGAGATCTTACGGAGCTTACAGTCTAGCCACGTTAAGGAAGGAAAGAGACCAGGATGAAATGAACAACAGAGGCCCCGTGTGTTTCAGAGTATGGTCTGAGAGACAGAATAGACAAATGTGGGCAATGGCCAAACTGTGTGTGAACACAGAACTCTGATCCACAGAAGAACCCCTGGAAGCCAAACCGTAACTTCTACAGCCAGACCAGAACAGTCAGGACATCCTCAAGGACCGCCAACCTCCCTATTTTTGCTGGACTTTCAATTCAGGACCCACCATGAAAACCCAGTATGCTCCCCAAACCAATCACATAAAATCCCCCTTACTTCTAGTAGCCCACCTCCAGCTTTCCCAGGCCAACAGCCTCCAATCAGAACATACCTGAGACCTTCCCCCTTTTTTCCAGTTTTATAAGCTTTCCCACTCCCCTGTCTGCCTTTGAGCCTCTGGCAAAGGCAAGTGATAGTGGCCGACTCTGTTACTATAGCAAGAGCTGAGTAAATAGCATCTGCTTGTTCTCATTTAGGCAGTCTTAGTTTCATTCTACAGTCAATCTCGATTGAATTATGCGGGAAGCTAATGATGCAGCACCCCATAAACACCACCAGACTTCTCTGGGG
>JAQQSY010002233.1:0-13819 GCA_028646535.1 Procyon lotor
GTTTTCCATCTGAGGCATAGAAGTTCTTTGCAGTCCGCACAAGAACAGAAGTTGGCTCTTCTTTTGAAAAAAGGACTATCAGAAATCCTTATTTCTTAATGAGCTGATATGTCCATTTTACCACCAGAGCCCCACTTTATTGTATTAAAATGATAGCTCTGTAATCAACACATAATTCTTTTCTCTTCAGAGGACAGAGTCCTGGGCCTGTTCTCATTTTTGAGGCAGGAGGAATAAGGGTGTCAAAGAAGAAACAACAAAAAAGAAATCTAGAGCTTTAAAATGTGTGATTGTATAAATCGAGTGTGTTGTCTGCCTTTCTCATGTTTGCTCTTAATCTGAGGGAAGGAAAAGTATGGCCTGTAAATACTTCACAAGGTGAAGGAGGATATAATAATGTTGTTGATGATAACATCATTTTTATATACCTGTTTTCACTTTGTGAGGCTGTTGCGATGAGATCCAGGCCTTGGCCACATGCTGGGAGTTAATGAGGTTTACAATTGGCAATGCTTAAAGAGTATTAGGGTAATGTATTTAAATATCAGCAGTTCCCAGTCTGAAATGCTCATCATCTGTCAAATATAATCCAGAATCAATAAGAGGAGGTCTTTCAGTTTGCTAATGAGGAGCATTTTCTACATGCTAGGGTGGACACAGATTTCAGATAAACACCTGAAATTCTTAAACTATAGAATTAAGGAAAGGCATCTCTTTCATTAAAAAAAACTTGGTAATAATCAACAGCAGTCACCTGAGAAGCTTAAATTTTCTTCTTAGTCATCAGACTCCCAAATTAATCTACCAAAACAAAAAGCCTCATTAGCAGCTCTCATTGAATCAGGGTTATTTTTTCTTTCTCTCAAGGTGTCTGATTAACCCCCTTTCTTTTTGCATTTCTCACTTTGTGTTAATATTTGATGTCTGAAATCATAGGGGGGTGCGTGCAATGTGGTGGCTAGACACTGTCTGCAAGGAGCAAATTAAAAAGAATTCTTAAAAAGGTTTGTATTATGTCTCTGGTATATTAGAAAACCTTTAGGAATGTCAGGTGCCTGGGTTTATTTTTCTTTTTAATTCGGGAAAGGGTTGATTAATGACTGGGTGTTGATTTCACCTCTCATTCATATGTAGGGACAGCCCTCCTCCTCTTCCCCCTTCTGCCACGCACCTCTTTTGGAGAGTGTTGCTGTCAAGGGAAGGTGAGACGCGGGGCCAGAGCTGGAGGGGGAGGGGAGGTGGCTAGATGACAGCATAATGTAAGCTGACGGTAAGGACTGTAGGGAGCAGAGCTCTGAAACGTAGGAGAGAAGAGGAGGAAATTCTAGCGCATTGTCTGAGAAGAAGGTAGGTTCTTTTGAGAACTGGGTGAGTTCATGTAGAACAGCTGTTCTCAAAGTGTAGTCCTTGGGCCCCTGGGAGTCTCTGGAAACGTTTTCAAGGAATCTGTGAGGTCAGAACTGTTTACCTAATAATACTAAGATTCACACCTACCGTCTCCACTGTGTTGTCTTTGACCGGATGATTCTGAAAGCAGGTGGGGGGGCGGGGAGTGAGGTGTCAAATGTGTGGTGCCTTAGCTGCGGTTAAGGAGTGCCACCCAGCCACACAAGACCAGCGAGCAGTCTTGCTCTTCACTACCACATGTTCACGGTGACAGAAGTGACGAGGATGTCAGGCCCACTTCAGAGTGTCCTTGAAATAAGTGGTAAAAATCACTGATTTTTATTAAATCTCACCCTTGAGTACACATTTAATTTGAAAATTCTGGGTGACTAAATGGGAAATTGGCATAAAGATTTGCTGCTGGTTATTGTCATGTGGTTGGTTGTGTGAGGAAAAGGACTTTGAGCCGCCGATTTGAGTTGCTAGCTGAGCTAGTAATTTTTTTCATAGAACGCGTTTTGAGAGAATTAAAATTTTTATGTGATAGCTTCCCAATACTTAGATTTTTCTGATGTAATTAGTGGGGATATTAATGATTGCGAGTTTATAATATAGTGTAATGAAATGTGTCAGCATTTGGAAGATCGGCATAACTTAGGGAGAGGTGTTTTCCCGCTGTCCAGTATAGGGTGTTTCAAACTCATTCGTAGGTAAGAGATCTAGTCCCAGTGCAAGACAGACCCGTGGAGTTTAATGTCACAGAGTGGGGGCAGTTCCAGAGTCCACACCGTAACTTATCTCTGAGGAACCATCACTTGTTGGGATTTGGTGTTCTCCTGTAGAGTAGCCACAGTTACCTGTATGCCATCTTTTTCTATGAATCTGCATGAGGCTGAAATCCTTCATATCCCTCCAACAAAACAACCTATTATAGCAGATTGAATGCAGTTGTCTTCCATTACATCAGACATTTAAGAGATTTGCAATGACTTAAAATGCTTTTTTTCTCACTACATTTCCTATTTTAGAGAATAGTTATTTTTCATACAGATATGCTATTTATATTGCCATGTGATAGGTTTATTTATTTGTAAATGAATTAATAAATACTTTAAAAGTTTATCTGTTTTAATTTCCAGTGTAGTAATTATACATATAACCCATGTAAATAAAACTCTTTGGAATCTTCACTATCTCCGGAGAATGTGAAGGGGTCCTAAGATCTCAAAACCCTAAGAAACGCTGAGCTACAAAAATGGAAGGGCAGTTAGAGTGTAGGGCAGAGATGTTGTGTACATGTGGTGGTGGTATTTGGGGGAAGTTGTCCTCTGGTTTCCTTGGTTCTGTTCTGGGAAATAGATGGGAAGCAGGTTGTGGGTTGAGGTCCTGGCAGTTTGAGGAGAGAGGAGAGGATACTACACAGTTACCTAGAAGTGGGAGTGTGAAAGGACCCCCTGCAAGACACATTCGAGGGCCCACCTGAGCGTTTATGATCCCAGAATTCATAGTGAGACCAGTTAGTGTGCCTGAGTGTTTTCCAGAGAGCAGCTGCTTAGCTCCCGGCATGGAATAGGAAGAGATAAACATAAGCAGGGTTAAGGGCTTGACTACTGAATTCTCCAGAGTAGGAGGGGTGCCAGGGGCGTGAGGGGTATGCAGGGGAATGATTAGAATGATTGCCTGTAGGTTGAATCTAGGTACGGGGCAAAGGGAGGACAGTGGTGTGGGAGGCGATGAGAGGGTGGTGGGCTTATTGAATTGTGTGTTTGAGTGTGGTTGAAGATTGTTCAGGGTATAAGAGGGAGGAAGAGCAGGACAATTAGGAGATGGTGTCTCAAATGTGAGGTACATGACACGGAGAATAAGGAAGTTTTGCAATTATCGGTAACAGCAGATGTCTGGAGTCTGGGTGTGAATGTCTGAGGAAGGGTGGGAAAAGGAGCACAGGAAGAGAGGAGAAGCTCGTGTTGGGAGGTCAAGGTGTTTGTGTGTGTGTGGTTAAGATTTTATTTATTTGAGAGCAAGCGCGTATGTGCGCATGAATGGGGGAGGGGCAGAAGGAGAGGGAGAGAATGCCAAGTAGAGTCTGTGCTGAGTGCAGAGCCTGATGCAGGGCTCAGTCTCATGACCCTGAGATCATGACCTAAGCTGAAACCAAGAGTTGGATGCTCAACCAGTTAAGCCACCCAGGCACCCCAGGTCTAGGTGCTTGAAGGCCCAGTGTTGATGTGGAGCTCAAATATGGTTGGGGGTATGAATCAGGGGTCACTGGGTGATAGAAACCAGGAAGGTTGCCATGTAGTGTAGTCAGGTGGTGTGAGTATTTCAGCGGGAGTGGGGTAAGGAAGGAAAGGTTGGGGGATGGTCTGGAAGAGGTGGTGAGGAGGAAGGAGTATGTATACCTGTCCTGTTTATAAGCCCAGTCCACCTAGGAAGGCAGGAGAAAGCCCATCCGTACTCAGGAGGGGACTGCAGAGAAAGCGCTGCCCTCAAGGAAGAGCCGGCTGTTAGAACAGTAAGGTGAAGGGATATTTAGAGGATTTCTCTGAAAGGGATCCCTTTAGAGAGGGGATTGAGCAAGATTTTATTCATTATGTCTTATAGAAGGCACAGCAGAAGGGATCTTGAGAGATGGCACAGAAGAAGGAAAGTCCAGAGGCCTGGAGATCAGATGTGGGTGATGGGGTGTGTGAATGGGGAATGTGGGGCTGCCGGTGGAGGTGGACATGCGCGGGAGAAAGGGCATGATGAGATTAGTCCTGATGCACTCTAGATCATGCATCCCGGGAGATGGGGATCTTGCAGAGTGGTAAGAATGCCTGGAGAGGAGCAATTGTACCACCTGAAAAACTTTCAAAGCAAAAATATCCTTTGGGAATGGAGCTCTGTTGATAGTTCCTCCTAGATGGTTAGACCAAAGACTGTAGGAAGCAGATAGTTACTGAGTACATGTATGTTTCCAGGTCTGGTGCTAACAGTTTCCATCCAGTTTCTTACGTCATCTTTATAACAACTCTTTAAAACAGGTACTTTGACCCCCTACTTATAAAGGGAGGTATAGAAATGGAATTAAACTCATCTGCCCAAAGTAACATAGTGAGTTGCTGGAACTAGAATTTGGACCCAGTTCTTTTGGGCTTGTACCCAATCTGTTCTTCCATGGGACTTTGCACACGCAGAGTAGACCATAGAAGGTGGAGCTTTGCATGAGAACTCTGCCCGTGTCCTTGCTTACAAGTTCTGATGCTCTTTGCAAGATTCTTAGCCTCCAAGACTCATTCTTTGGCCAACATAAGGTAGGCCTAAATCCTCCAAGAGCACACCTCCAACTGTCATCCACACCCACAGACATAGGAAAAACTGTCCTCACATTCCTCTCATCCATTTTTTTCTAAGCCAGGGATAGTTTTTGGATTATACTCCCCCTTGCACTGCTCTTAGAATCGGACTTGAGGTCCCACTGTATACCATATTCTTAGAACTCTTGTTTTCCTTTACTGGGCCAAATGAAAATACCAGCCCCTTTTTTTCACATTCTTCTCAGCATGTGAAGGTGCTCAGATAATGAAAGAACAAAACAAATGCCCTCCCACTTTCCTTGTTTGGTTGTCTAGTCTTGATTTACTCTGGCCCAGAGGTGTTTAAAACTCACATCTAAAATGTTAAAGGCGAAGAAATCAAGGATAAGCCCTGTTTCCTGGCTGCCTGAAGATCTGTTTCTCTACCAATGAGTGTCATAGGTGTGGGGTGTGGCCGTTGCTAGAACCAAAATAGTCTTACACTAAAGCTGTGAGGGATTCCTAAAGTGAATTGTGAGATTTGGTCCCTGTTAACTTTCCCATTGATGGTGGCATAGTTGTCAGTGCGTCACTTCCTGGTAAAGGGAGTGAAAGTCCTAGACCGTAATGAAGGTTTTTGAGGGAAGGCTGCCATCACAGTCTGATGGAAAGGTTTTGGGATTTTCAGTCTAGAAGATCAAGAGATGAAAGAAGATGATGGTTGAACTTGCATAGAAATCATAAAGTAACTTAGTCTCTGTAATAAAGGATACACAGTGTGGTAAAGTTACCAGGTGTTACAGACTCGAGAGAACCTAATACTTGAAACATATAGGTTAATTTCAGATTTTTTAATCCATTTAATAAATATTTATTGACAGTAACTGTGTGTCAGGCACTGTTCTAAACAAAACGGTAAGCAGTGTGTCCTGATCTGGCAAACAGTGTGCACTAATAGATGTAGAGGTGCAGGGGCAGCCGGCTATACCTGTTAGAGCGCGGAAAGGGGTGCCATGGGGGGGGTGGTCAGGGAAGGCCTCTGCAAAGTGACATTTGGGCAGAGATTGCAGTAAGAGGGAGCCAGGTGAGACTCTGAGTTGAGCTTTCTGGGTAGAGGGAGTAACAGATGCAGACAAGATCGGAAAGAGCCTGACACGTTTGGGAAGTAGCAAGGAGACTGAGACTGGCGAGGAGCAGGAAAGTGAAAGCAACCCAAAAGGTATCCAGGGACCAGATTGTGTAGCCCTAGGACAGTCTTATTCCAAGTGTAGGAGAGCTCATTGGAGAGTTGTGAGCGTGGCACTGACGTGATGTGAGTTAACTTCTGACAGCATCTCCCTAGCTGATCTGTAGGGAACAAAATGAAGTGGGCAAGAGTGGAAGAAGGCAGAAGACGGCAGGATTGGAGTGTGGATTGGAGGGTTAGACAGGCTCCTTGTGGAGTTGGTGAGAAGTCATTGAATCTGGGGTTTTCTTGCCAGATTGGCTCTGAGATGGGAAAGAGCAAGTCAAGCAACTGAGGGAGTCCTGTGGGAGGGATAAGTTTGGAAGCAAAAGCAGGACTTCTGTAGGACATGTTAATATTGACTTGCCCATTCCACATGCTACTAGAGAGCTCAGCTGTTAGATGTTTGCGCCTGGAATTCAGGGGGGAGGTCGACTTAGAAGTAGAAGCCAGATTCCTTGATCTGAGACTGTTTTCAGCATAAGCAGCTGGTGGTGTAACAACTTCCAAGGGTTCAGGGAACTGGGGGTTATTTTTTGTGGGATTGGGGGCCTTTATTATATTGAGTATTATAAATTCATAGGATGCTTTTTAAGTTAATGTTTGGCATGTTTTTAAATTTTTTTTGAAGATTTTATTTGACAGAGATCACAAGTAGGCAGAGAGGCAGGCAGAGAGAGAGGGGGAAGCAGGCTCCCGGCCGAGCACAGAGCCCAATGGAGGGGTTGGTCCCAGGACCCTGAGATCGTGACCTGAGCTGAAGGCAGAGGCTTTAACCCACTGAGCCACCCAGGCGCCCCTGGCATGTTTTAATTGTATTTATCTCACTTTGGCCAGTGGGGGCCCATTTACATTTTCTCCTTAGCGATCCAGTAGTATTTGATAGCTTACTTGCTTTCTGACACATCAGGACATTGTTTTGTGTATTTCCTACTCCAGACCTAGAATCGTCTACTCTTCATGGAGCCTTTTTTCTTTTTAATGGACAGTTGTATTTAGAGACTACAGTCTAGGTATTAGGTGTGCTTCTTTTGGGTTCCCATAGCTTTGAGGTCTTTCCAGCGGCTACTTAGGGAAAAAGTTTTCAATTCATATGGGATTTCTGACTCAAAGTTGAACAATTGACAAGATTAGATTCAAAGTATTTTTATTTCTTTGCTTTTTCTATCATCTCTCTACTCTTCCATAGAAAAATCTTGGTTACCAGCAACATTCCTGTAGTTACATATTTACAATATATAGGTTGTATTCAAAACAATAACACCATTTCTAATGAAATTGGTCAGGCCTAAGAGGAGACAGCAATGGGGACTGTGAAGGAGTAAGCAGAGAAGTAAGGGGAAGCATGAAAGAATGTGGTATCATGGAAGCCAGAAGAGGAGAGCAGTAGAAGAATGGAGTCATCAGCTCTACCACTTGCTGCTAAGTGATGACGTAAAAGAAGGACAAAGAAATGTGTACTGGAGGGGTGCCTGGGTGGCTCAATGGGTTTAAGCCTCTGCCTTTGGTTCAGGTCATGATCTCAGGGTACTGGGATCAAGCCCTGCATCGGGCTCTCTGCTCAGCGGGGAGCCTCTCTCTGCCTGCCTCTCTGCCAACTTGTGCGCTCTTTTGCTCTCTCTCTGTCGAATAAATAAATAAAATCTTTTAAAAATTAAAAAAAAAAACCAGTAACACCAGTATTGCTGCTAACGGTTAGATACTGAATGAAGTTTCAGATTTCTTTTCAGCTCTTTTTGTGCTTCAAATGTATCCCACTGAAGACTTACAGTGAAAAGACTGTTCTAAAGTTATTTGAAACAATTCATTTCTCTGTGTGGTTTTGCCACCAACTTGATATATGGTTAGGTTCATTCGTTTCAGTTTGTTTTCAATTTTTAGGGATTGCTTTTTCTCGTTTAGATTTGATTCTTGAATATGTAAAACATATGTTGCTCAAGTCAAAGCTATATTAACAGAAGCAAGATATACTCAGAAATGTGACTTAACATGTCTACTTCCTTCACCCCCTCTCTCCCCTTAGAGGTCACTCTTTCATTTAGTTCTTGGCTTCTTCCCCATGGTGTTTTTCTCTCAAGTATAAGTAAGTTGGTGTTCATTTTTCTGGCCTGAACATAACTATGAGAGATAATGTATAGTGTATGCATATGTGCATGTGTGTGGTGGGTCAGGGTTTTCCAGAGAAAAATATATATATATACACATATATGTATGTGTGTATGTATATTTATATATGTAGTTGTGTTTCTCTGGAGAACCCTAATATATATTATGTATATTGGGGTGGGGAGAGGGAGCAGACAGAGATTTTTTTATAAGGAATTGGCTCATGTGATTCTGAAGTTGAGAAAGCAAGCTGCAGACCAAGGAAGGTCAGTGGTGTAGTTCACTCTGGAGCCAATGGTGTGAGTCCCAGTTTGAGGGCAAGAGGAGATGGACATCCCAGCGCAGGCAGGCAGAGAGCAAATTCTTCTTCCACCATTTCTTCTACTTAGGCCCTCAACAGATTGGATGATGCCCACCCACATCGGGGAGGGTTTGGCTCAGTTCACACATTTAAATGCTCATCTCACCAGAAACACCCTCCCAGACACACCCAGAAATAATGTTTAATCTGGACATGTTTAATAATGTTTAACCCCAGATCCCAATAAAGTTGACACATTAAATTAATCATCACAATATACGTGTAGATTAGTCCCTAGGACACGCATACACTTGCTTTTGTCACTTAGCCATACATCCTAAAGATCCCTCTAAATATATAAAGAAACCACCCTCCTTCCTTTTTATGGCTACTTAGGATAAGAATATACATTTTTAATTATTTCCCTAGTTTCTTCTAATACCTGTTAAAGGTTTGTGGGCCATTGCTTTTTAAGGAGGCTTACATTACTTGGGTCATAAGGAATTTTCCCAGGGTTTTTGTCAAAGAACTGGACACACCATAAGGAACTAGATGAACTGTAATTACACTCAGGATATCCTTTTCCCTCCTTCTATCTACCTCACACTTTCCTGCATCAGCCACTTGCAAGTGTTTGCCTCCCTTGTCCGCTCCTACAGGAAAAAGGGCTTCGATGTTACGGATGTCAGTGTGATTCTTCTGGTCACTGCTTCCCTGAGACAGAAGGGACTGTTCAAATGGGAAGGACATTGTACAGTGGGAGGAATGTGGATGGTGGTTGGAAAAAGCCACATTTACATCTTACTTAAAAGTTTACATCTTACTTAAAATTTACATCCTACTTAAAAGTTTCTTAAAAGCTCTGGAACCTTAGACAGGTGACCTAAACTTTGAGGGGCAGTTTTCCCATCTGATTAAATGGGATTATTCGTTGCTCCGTGCACACTTCTGTGTTGTCGCCCGGTGGGGTGCCATCTGTGATAGTGTGGTCAGCGTTCCCTTCTCCCTGTCCTCCCAGGTATGTTCCAGCCTGCCTTCCTCCCCTTCTGCGTATCACCTGCCCCTCCTCCAGCCTCCCATTGCTGGCATCTTTTCCTGGCGACACACATACTTTCTGGTATTTTTACCAAATGAAGAAAATCTTCTCACGATTCCACTTTGTCCTCCAGCTTCTGCCTCGCGTCTGTTCTTTCTGAAAAGCTCCTCAAGAGCGTTCCGTTCTGACCCTCTGCAGTTCACCCCTGCCTATTTGTGCTTGAATGCCTTCCCCCTTTGGATCTTCTTCCAGTGTTCTGCTCCCGTGAAGATCCTGAGGAGGAAACCCTTAACTCTTCCTCCTGTGTGTGTCTCCTTGACTGCTCGCACGGCACACTTCACTCTGACTCTGCTAGTCACCAAATGTGTGGGGTGGTTTTTGGCGATTCTGTGATGCCAACTGGGTGTCTTACAGTTTAACTCAATTCTGACAGTGTCTGCCTGCAGAGAGAATCAGATCCTAAGGGTTGAGGTTTCAGCCCCACGAGACTGCCTTTCTCTGCCTTCACTTCCAATGCCATTCATAAGACCAATTTGTTCCCTGTGCTTCTGACTGATCACCTGTAAATCAGAGGTTCTCATGACCCCCTTCTTTGAGTTTGGTTAATTAGCTAGAGTGGCTCACAGAACTCAAGAAAACAGTTTTCTTACTCTTTCCTGGGTTTTTATAAAACAATATGATAAAGGCTACAGGTGACTGTCCAAATGGAAGAGCTGCAGGTATGGAATTGTCATGCCCTCTCCCAGAACTGCCACACGTCCACCAGCCTGGGAGCTCTCTGGATGCTTCTGGGATTTTTATGGAGGCTTCACCATGTAGTTGATCAATCATTGACTCCATTTGCAGCCCCTCTGCCCTCCCTGGAGAATGGGGGATGGGCTGAAAAGTCCAAGCTGCCAAAGATGGGTTGGTCTTCTTGGTGACCAGCTCCTATTCAGGGGCCCACTCAGAGTCACCTTATTAGAACAAAGCCACAGCTGTCACCTAGGCAATTGCAAGGGTTAGGGGCTCTGTGCCATGAACCAGGGGCAGAGATCTCTCTATGGTTTTTCTGTTACTTCACAGAATTGCATAGGAAAATCCAATCCAAGTCCTTAGGTTAACATAGTTTCTCCCTTGAACCTTCTGGAAATACTCTTTTGTTTTCAGGACACTCATCAAGTTCTCAAGTTCTCATTGTATTTTCTCAGTCCCCTTTTTGGTTCTTCCTCATCTCCCATCCTCAGAGCTCAGTCCTTGGACTTCTAGTTTCTTCTCACGACTTCTCGGCGATCTCCTCTCCTCTTACCTCACAGTTCAACAATACTTCATAATTCCTACTTTTGTGTCTCTATCCCTCTCTTCTGCTTGAACTCCAAAGTCCTCTCTGCCCAGCTGCTTACTTGAGATCTCCATTTGCATATCTAGCAGGCCTCAGGAAACCTCAAGTGTCCTAAACTAGGTTCCTGATTCTTTTCTCCAAAAATATTCTTCCTTTCTCATTTGTTATCTCAGGACGTTCCATCATAACTGGCACTCAGGTCCCAAACCCTGGAGACATCCTTGCTTCCTACTTTTTCTCTCACATTTCATATTTAATCTTTCATCACATCTGTTGGCTTTACCCTCAAAATCTAATAAAACTCCATCTGCCCAATTTCTTAGCACAGTGGCAGGAGCAACAGCTTCTCAGGTTTCATGATAACTAGTGTAGACAGTACGGAAGAGGAAGATGCCAGAGAGTTGACCAGGAGAGACAAAGACCTAGTAGAAGTCTGGAGCAAGTCCAAGGTTCAAAGGCAAACTCCAAGACAATGACAGTTACTTTGTCTTACTTTCCTAGTAAGTTACATTTTCTTTACTTTCCTTACAGTTAATTTCCTAAAGGGATGGGACAAATTATAAGGAAGTTTCCAATCCAGTTTCTTAACTGCTGTGGTCCTGTCTGGGGGACTGACGATTTGCGGCTCCTTGACTGGGGCATCCCTCGAAGAGAGGTGCCTGGTAAAAGACTCGGCAGGTGGATCTCTTAACATAGAGCCCGTGTAACCTGCCCCAGAAAAGGTGGCGACACTCTGGCTGCTGGTGAGGATGAAGAAGATGGACGGCAGGGGAGCAGAGGTCCCCACTGCTGTAGTTCTGCTTCGTGTTTGTTTTCTCTTTAAGCTGATCTAAGTGTAAATTTTCGAAACTAAAACTGTATTAAATGAGCACGAAAAAAAATACCAAAACTCTCATTAACTCACTCGATAGTGATTCAGTGCGACTGGTGATTGGCATGTGGCCTCCAGTTGATTCGTTGCTAGTGAGTGAATGATCCTCCTGCATTTACATGATTTAGGTTCTTTTTTTATTCTACTTGTAGCGTCGGGGCAGAAAGTTACAGTGTGTCCAGAACGTGACCATTTCTTTCCTCCTCTGCTGCTACCGTGCTAGTTGGAGGCACGACCATCTCTCGTGCAGATTACTGTCATGGCCTCTTACTGCGTCTCCCTGCTTCTGTCTGCCCCCCCTTCAGTCGGCCCCGCACAGCAGCCAGAGTGATCCTGTTCATGCCTGAGTTGGATCGTGTCTCTGGCTCACAACCCGTTTTGCCTCCCTGTTTCACCCAGAGTAAAAGCCCAAGGCCTTACTGGGGCCAGCAGGGCCTTACGGTGGCCACTCTCCTTCCCTTAACCCCCTGCTTCATCTCCTGCTCTTCCTCCCAAGGACTTGGTTCCAGCCCCGTTACTTATCTCGCTGCACCTCGAACACACCATGCTCAGTCTTACCTCGGGGCCTTTGTACTTCCTCTTCCCCTAAGAAGCTCCCTTCCTTCCTTCAGGTCTTTGTTCTGATGACGTTCTTTTAGGGAGGCTTTCGCTGCGCCCGCTGTTTGAAGTCGTACCCCTCACATACCTTGTCCTTTTTAGTCCTTCATAGTGGTAATCTTGCAACATAAGGATTTTAGTCATTGTTTCATTGTGTCCCCCTCCACCTCCTCACGCACACTTCGTGTAAGCTCCACGAAGGCAGGGATGTCTGTCTTGTCCACTGCTGAATCCGCAGCCTCTGGGGCTGTACGGTGAGCACGTAGGAGCCCTCCATCCATATCTGTGGAATGACTGAATGGATGGGACACGGGAAGTTCCATCAGCGTGTGACGCATCATCAGATACGTGATGAGGGGATGAGAGTCTCAGGCTCTTTTTGGTTCCATATTGAAATTCAGCACGTTAAAATCTCTTGTTGGCATTTTTCTCCCAGGGTCACTAACATTTTATGTAGTCTGCCTCTGTAATAGGTGCTGGAACTTTCAGCAAATCTTTTTTCTTCTCATGTCTTCACTTTTATCTTCCCTAAATAGGCCGGTGCCACGATAGTCTGGGGTCATTCCAGTTTTTGTGAAATTACTCTGAGAGATTCTTTGTATTGAGAAAACCACTCATAGGATTAGGTTTTTGATCCTTTTCAGACTCCTCCCCTTCCCTTCAGCACCCTGCGAAGGCCTGGGTGTTCACTGAGCGCCATTGGCCATCGCCTGTCTGCCCCTTGTCCCTCTTGCTGTGCAGCTCTGTCCTCTGCCCTGCTCGTCTCTGCTTACGGTCGGTGAGTTCAGGTGTCTGCAGTAGAGTTAAATGCAGCCATATTTTATCTCCGAATGCATTTTAGTTCACATTCTTCTTTTGGTTATTAATTTAAAATACAATTTTAAAATTCACTAATGGTGTTGCATTTCCATGGATGAAAACCCCCTTTTAAAGTGTCTGAGGATTGGCCGAATGTGTAATTCATATTGAAACCCTTTTTCTGCACTTTTTACAATGTCCTGATCAGCGCTTTCTTCTACAGGGTTTTCTTTTTTTCTTTTTAAGTCAGGAAGTAAAACAGTCACCAAGTTACTGAAGGAAAAAGCATTAAAACGCTGATGTTGCTTTTCCACAATTAGCAATAATTATACCCAGAAAAAGCAAAAGAGTCTCAAAAGTCGTGTAGCTTAATTTGGTTTTGCAAAAATATAAAGTATTCCTCTAACAGTTTCTAATTTTGATTATTCTTTACAATCGCTATTCTGTGTTGTAATTGCCTGCCTTTAAAAAAGCTTGGTATTGTGAGGAGACCTTTAGAAATAGGACTTGCTAATGAATACAGAGATAGTGTGGAATAGGATGGGGAAACATGGTGGGCAGAAACTTTTTCTTTTTTTTAACCTGTTTTTCAGCATTTATATAGGGTTCTTTCAGAGAATAAAATAAAATATAAACCTACGTAGAGCAGGCTTAAAAAGTTACAATAAATGTTTTTGGTTATTTTAATGAGAATCTATATTTGTGGGTGGTCTGTGTTAACAGATGAGTTTATTGTATTTTGTTCATGTTATTTAAAATGTAGCAAAATACAATTAAATGAAAAAAAAATTTTTTTCCAGATTCTTACTAGTTCTTAGGCAAGCAAGTTATGTTCATGTAGTAAAATTTTAATTAATCTTTATTGGGGATAAGGATGGAAGTAGCATTCTGTTTATTGTG
>JAQQSY010002235.1:0-13818 GCA_028646535.1 Procyon lotor
TGTTTTTTGTGGACATAAATAGAATTGCTGGATCATAATTGCTCCTGGGGTATGCTGGAACTTCTCCCCCGGACACCTGAACTTCTGCAAAACCCCTCTCATCCACAGTGATTGTCATTATTGGTCTTCTTCCTAGGGGAGACAGGAGAAAACTCTTACCTCACCATGTTCATAATGACACTCCTTCTGATTTTATACTTTGATCTATCTAGGCTCTTGATCACATACCAAATGTCTAGTAAACAACTCCAGGCTTCCACAGACCTATTCATCAGACAGTTCAAGTGGCACATGATTGTGATTGTGGGGTCAGTTGTTGCAGTTTGTGTAAGTATATTTCCTTCCACTTGTCTCTATTTGTCCCTAAAGCTTGAACCAGTTGCTTTCATCCAGGGGAAGGAGGCTGAGGGAAGCTCTCCATTTTGTCATTCCTTTTTTCCTCTGTCTAATCCAGGAACAAAAGTGACAAAGAGGGACAAGCTCTTCAAAAAACAATGAGCAAACTATCAGATAGGGGTAACCGTAATGCAGTCCAAAATATTAGCCCCTAAAGCAGTTTGTTTGAGGGGAGGATGGAAACTTGAGCTATCCATGCTTTCTCCTACCCCCAAGGTGCCATATCTCTGCTCCAGCTCACTTGGCTCCTTTCTAGTTCTTAAAACTGAGATAGCTTCCATACCTTGTCTCTAAGGGTAGCTTGCTCTCCCTCTCTACCTCTGTGCATATGTAGAAGTTTTCTTTTCCCCTTGGTTCTGATGATAAATAGTTGAATTCTTCAAAAGGAAACTTTACCAGGAAAAAAAGGGGAAAAAAATAAAATAAACCTTAAAGATATAAATCTATGTATTTACAAAGGACAACTTATATATTTATTTATTTATTTACGATTTTCTTTCTTTCTTTCTTTCTTTCTTTCTTTCTTTCTTTCTTTCTTTCTTTCTTTCTTTCTTTCCTTCTTTCCTTCCTTCCTTCCTTCCTTCCTTCCTTCCTTCCTTCCTTCCTTCCTTCCTTCTTTCTTTCTTTCTTTCTTTCTTTCTTTCTTTCTTTCTTTCTTTCTTTCTTTCTTTTTTAAGATTTTATTTATTTATTTGAGAGAGGGAGAGTGAGAGAGAGCATGAGAGGGGAGAAGGTCTGAGGAAGAAGCAGACTCCCCATGGAGCCGGGAGCCCAATGTGGGACTCCATCCCAGGACTCTGGGATCATGACCCGAGCTGAAGGCAGTTGCCCAACCAACTGAGCCACCCAGGCGCCCTAAGATTTTATTTCTTTATTTGACAAAGAGAGAGCACAAGTAGGCAGAGCGGCAGGCAGAGGGAGAGGGAGAAGCAGGCTTCCTACTGAGCAAGGAACCCAATGCAGGGCTCAGTACAGGACCCTGGGATCATGACCTGAGCTGAAGGCAGACGCTTAACCAATGGAGCCACCCAGGCGCCCCACAAATTATTTATGTTAAGCTAAATAACAGTCGTCTTCAAACTGACTTGCTTCTACAGCTCCTTTTTCTCGGCATTAGTTCAGAGTTTTTGTCATTTAGCCTGGGATAAGTTTATGTTGTTGCTATGACTAGTTCTGGTGGAACTGAGAATCTCTTCTTGAACATCCTTTCTTTTTTTGGGTTCTTTATCAGAGAACAGTTGATAATTCAGTAGAAAAGTGCTGTCTTAGAATTTTATATTTTAGGGATATGATTCTGACAGAGGAAAAGATTACCCCAAGAGATGGCATTTCTTCATATCACTATAGAGCAATAAACCCTTGGGGTTTCTGGAGGAGGGCAGTCAGGAGGGGTGGTTGCTGGGCAAGAGCAGGAAAGGTTTGGGAAATTGGTTTCATACAGGGAAATCAGGCAAGTAAGTAAATGGATTTGGGATAATGAGAAACCAGTTTCTCATTGTTGAAGGCGTTATAGATATGGAAAGGGGAAGACTAGACCCTGAGGTATTGGACTGGAATTGAAGGGATAAGCGGAGTTATTTTATAATGTTAAAAAGGAGTTCACCAGGGGCGCCTGGGTGGCTCAGTGGGTTAAAGCCTCTGCCTTCGGCTCAGGTCATGATCTCAGGGTCCTGGGATCGAGCCCCGCATCGGGCTCTCTGCTCATCAGGGAGCCTGCTTCTCTCTCTCTGCCTGCCTCTCTGCCTACTTGTGATTTCTCTCCTCTCTGTCAAATAAATAAAAATAAAATCTTAAAAAAAAAAAAAAAGGAGTTCACCAACCCATCAAGAGGACATAACTGACCTAACTGCTTATGCACTTAATAGCAGAGTTTCAGTACATGTGAAGCAAAAACTCACAGAACCTCAAATAAAAACAGACAGATTCACAATTAGAAATTTCAGCATCCCTTCATCCACAATTGACAGTACAAGTCATCCACAATGTTGACTCAACACTCCATTAACCTGTGATGGGTGGTGGCTTTTCAAGGTAGGATGATTAGGCTGCTGGGACCCTGAAGAGGTGATATCTAGTACAGGAAAGAACTATACTCAGAACTCAGTCCAGTTATCTATTAAACACCTTTTTCTAAACACAACACCTCTAAACCAGGACTTTTTTGTTTTTCTGGAGAGCTGGTTCACTAGCACACTACCTCAGAGATCCATGAGTTTCAGGGAGCTTAGGCCCTTACCTAAATCCCAAGCCCGCCAGGTTGAATTATAACTGGTCTCAACCAATCATCCTCCTACCTCTGGTGGCCGACTGACACCTGATAATGACCTGTAAAGCCAAAGTCTTCTGGGTGGGGCTTTTGGGAATTTAAAGGAGAAAATCCACCAAGCAGTTTGCCATTCCCTGTTTTTGTTTTTTTTTAAAGACTTTATCTATTTATTGGAGAGACAGAGACAGAGAGAGCACAAGCAGGGGAAGCAGCAGGCCGAGGGAGAGGGAGAAGCAGGCTCCCCACCGAGAAAGGAGCCCGATGTGGGACTTAATCCCGGGACCCCGAGATCATGACCTGAGCCAAAGGCAGACGCTTAACAACTGAGCCACCCAGGCTTCCCAGCCATTCCCTGTTTTACTTGCTGGCACATGGACATGAATACTGGAAGTATAGCCATCTTGTACCATGGAGCAGCAAGTCAACATAATAAGGACAGCAGATGGAGTCTGGGCCCTTGCTGACCTTGTTGAAGCCACTAAACAGCCCTTGATGTCCTATTTCTGGACATCTCATTACGTGAGAAAAATAAGACCATCATTCTTAAGCCACTGTGGTTGGTTTTTCTTGTAACCATTCCTAGCTCCTACAAGCAATGTAGTTGAGTATCTTTTTCTGAAGTTTATTTTCTTTTACAGTTTGCCTTTTGTAACATGCCTATTTATATACTTTGCCCATTTCTCCCCTGGACTATAAATTGTAGTCATGTTGAGTAGTCATTACTATCTTCTGGGCATTAACCCTTTGTTCTATATGTTGTAAATATCGTATTTCATCAATTCCGAGATGTGCATTTTTTCATATTTGAACATCTCCAAAATTGAGACGAGTCATATAAATTATAGTCTCTCATACTGCAGTCAGTAGGGGGCAGAGTTGGCATTGCTGTTATCATAACCTGAGGCTTGAAATTCTTAACTTGCTTAGATCCCTACCAAGGCCATGGACAGGGTGCTAGCAATGTCATGTGACTGTAAATTTTACAGTAGGAAAATGTTTTAACCTCAATCTGTTAAGGTCGTGTATCTATTACAACTTCCTGCATGTCAGGTGATATTAGAGTGGTTGATCACAGGCATTTTTTTAGAGCCTGTTAAGAGAAATTTGAGTTGAGGAACATTTAGTTTTGATGTAATGTGGTTTGCAGTCATTCTTGTGTATAGCTAAATTGTAGCTAATTGTCTCAGTATAGGAATGGCTTCCAGGAATACTTCTTCCCACACTGTGCCAACCCAGCATCACCACACAGAGAAGCGGCCAGAAATCCTATCATGATATGAACGCTTCCTATGACACCCAGCACCAACAGCGGAGGTATTGGAGGAGAAACAAAATTTGAAACTGTATTGCAAGAAGGCCCACACATCTCTAAACACTGAACACACATCTCAGGTGGAAATAAAATAGGGGTGGCCCCAGCTTTACTGGTCCTTTTTATTAGGTGAGTGACAGCTGCCTCAGATATCTCTCCTGAGACCTCTCCTTGTATCTTATTAGCCAGAACTGAGAAACTCTCAAGAAGACTGGGGAAGTATAGGGGCGCCTCCGTGGCTCCGACAGTTAAGCGTCTGCCTTTGGCTGAGGTCATGATCCCAAGAGTCTTGGGATCAAGCCCCACATTGGGCTCCTTGCTCAGCAGGGAGCCTGCTTCCTCCCCACTCCTGCTCTCTCTCCCTCTCTGTCTCTCTCTTTTGCAAATAAAATCTTTAAAAAAAAAAAAAACTTGCATTGCATTAAAAAAAAAAGAAGAAGAAGACTGGAGAAGTGTGGAATGTGAATGTCATGACTAGTATCACATTTGGCTATATTACGTCCCAAACAGAAATGGGGTATTGGATAGGCAACCAACACCGTCTGTCGCAAACACCATCCCCAAGTCTAGACCTAGGGAAGCCTGCCTGCAGGAGAGCCCAGATCTGCACAAGAGACACACTAATACAGCATCACAGTCTCACATACACAGGCCCTGAGAGTTTAGAATGAAGGAATAAAGAGAACAAGAAAGAAGGGCCTCCAGGGCTAACAGGACTCCCAAACTATCTCTGTGCCAGACCCACACCCGCCAAAGTTAGAAAATGATAGCAAAATGCCACCCCTCTGAGCAGTTAACCCAGGAAACAGTGTTCCCAGAGCCTAATGTGATTCAGTCTCTGGTTTTGCCAAAGAACAAAGCTGAGTTTCAGAGGTAGCTGAAGGCAAGTCAGTAGGCAAAGAAGAGAAAAGCTTCTTGGCTTCGGCCTCACCGGAGGTTGGTCTGCACTGGTTTTCTGAAGTCCACAACCTATGAACTTAAATTCTGCTGGGACATTTCCCTCACTGAGGGTGACTGTGTCCTGTGCTTACTCCAGCGGGAAGGAAAATCCACCTCTGCCTGTTTCCTCCTCTTCCAGACAATGGGGTGGGGACATTGCCTTCTTTCTGAAAAACGTAGAAATGTGTCACAGCAAAACCTTTATCGCCAGATCTTACTTGAAGGGCCCGTCTTTCCCAGATCATGTGTATTTGAAACATCTCAATTTCCTCTTCCCCTGTAAGTTCCACACTCCTGGTATCCAGCTGCTGTGTGAGGTGTAGGTTCTGTAAATGACACAACCTTGAGAAATACAGCAAAACCCACAGACATATGGTTTTAAACATGAGTTAGCATGTGCAGGTGTGTGGTGGTGGCTCAGACACCAGCTTTGGTTCAGAGGCAGCATGAGGTAAGGCAGGCAGGAGAACTAAGTCTGGTGAACTGACAGTGCCATCCCAGAAGAAAGGTGAAGAGACACAAGCCACTGACAGGCTCTCCTTTCTCTACCCACAGATCTTGTACATCAGAGTTTCCTGGCATGACAGCACTGTTCCTCTGCTCCCAAAGCCCCACCCAGCCCGCAAATCTTCTGGCTGTCTCCCCCAGGAGCTCTCGGACCTGACCCATCTTCTGCACTGGCCTCCCACCCCAGGAGATGGGGGGGACCTTTTGGCTTCCACCAGTCCCCAGACCTCCACTTACCACCTCAGGGGGCCTTCCCAGGCCAGCTACACCCTGGGAGGCTACCTAGAGGCCGTTCTGGTCGCCAGAGACCACCAGGGCAGGCCCAAGACCCACGGTGGGGATCTGTTCCGGGCACAGCTCCTGGGTCCCGACCTGAAGGCAGGAGTCCCTGGGGAGATCCAGGATCTGGAGAATGGCACCTACCTGCTGTCCTTCCCCCTGCTCTGGGCTGGACAGGTCCAGGTGCAAGTGCGGCTGATCCACTCCAGCGAGGCAGTTAGGGTCCTGCGGGGGATCTGGAGAGACCAGTGGGCCACGGTCGATTTCATGGGCTATTTCCGAGGACCCACCGGATATGAAGAAATTGTGACTTGCAATGTTAACCCCCTGCTAACTGGGGAGGAAGAGTCTACCTGTCACTACAGGGATGAAGATTCTGGCGAGCTCTGGTTCTGTGCTCGACCCCCCACCCTGCCCTGCGACTCACTGGTGGGGCATTCAAGCGGACGTTATTGGAATGTGACCACACCACACGAGGAGGCCCTGCTGGCGCGGTAAGAAACCCAGCATCATCTGGGATGGCTACCCCCACCCCTGAACCCTGGTCCCTGTGATTTTTCTGCCTGAGCTGCTACCCTTACTCATCTGTTCCCTTCTATTAAACACATTTCCTCCTGTGCGCCCGGTCTCCTACTAAGCGCTGACTACTTTTATGCAATGGTTGGCGTCCCTGCCCTCTACAAGTCTTCAGTGAGGAAACTCATGGCTTTTGAAAACACACAGTGTGATGAGCACTCAAGTGCAGCATGCGCAGAGTGGTGTGAGGGCACAGAGAAGGGGCGCCCCGCCTGGCAGGTCAGGCAGGTGGCAACTCAGCTAAGCTTAAAGGAGAAGCATGGACCTCTGGCGAAAGAAAAGCAGTCCAGGCCTCACTGCTCTTCCGATGGCACTCGCAAAGGGAGAGGGGGTGCCGAAATCTACGGCATATCTGGTCAGGGAGTGTGGAGGATAGATGTGACCTCTTTGAGTGGGAGGGGAGCAGAGTTTGCAGCCTAGAAGCTGGGAAGGGCTGAGAACGGTCCTCAGTCTTGGGGGAGCAAGCCTCCCTGGGGGGACAGAGAAGGAGGCAGGGAGGGGAGACACGGCAAACAGCCTGGCTCACCGAGAGCCCTACTGTCCCTGAAATCTAAGGCGTGGTGGGGACAGAGAGACCCCAAGGAGGAGGGAGGCATCTTTTTTTTTTTTTTAAAGATTTTTTATTTATTTGACAGAGAGAGAGATGACAAGTAGGCAGAGAGGCAGGCAGAGAGAGGGGGAAGCAGGCTTCCTGCTAAGCAGAGAGCCCAATGTGGGGCTCGATCCCAGGACCCTGAGATCATGACCTGAGCCAAAGGCAGAGGCTTTAACCCACTGAGGCACCCAGGCGCCCCAGGGGGGCATCTTTTAAGGTGGGAGACCTGGGCGTCTGTCTCCAGCAGGGAGAGTAGGGGGTGGAGGCAAAAACTGGATCCCAGAAGAAGGCTGGGTGGGGGCAGAGCAGGAGTGGGGGGATACCCCCACCGAGTGAGGGGAGAGAAGAGCCAACAGTGTTTGTGGGGAGGGCTGACAGCTGGGACGTGTGCTGCTCCGTGGCCCCAAGGAGCACGGAAGTTCTCACAGGCTGCCATGAGGATGGGAGGGGGTGAGCCAAGCCGGAGATGCCCGAGCTGCCAGGGTGCCTGCCGGCCTCACAAGATTCTCATCTCTGGGAGGCTCTCGGGAGCTCAGTCTGGGGAATTCCCACTAACACTGACTTCCTGGCGTGAGAATTTAATGCCAGGAAACCTTGGTCTTTCCAGACCAATTCTTATGCTCCCTCTGGTCAGAAAAGGAGAACCACACATCCTTTTTGCATTGGTTGATTAAAAGGAGCTCTAAGACTAAATACGGGAGCCATCTCGGAATGTTGCTCAGAATACAGACCAGACGTCTCTGGAGTGAGAGTGTATGGGCCCTGATCCTGGCTCCACCTGCTCTGACTTGCCAGCTTCTATCTGTGTGATCTCTAGGAAGTCACTTAACCTCTCTGTTCTCTCATCCGTAGAGGGGAACCATAACAGTGCTTCCCTCATAGACTTGTGGTAAAGAACAAATAAATGAATGTGTGTAAAGTGCTTAGAACAGGGACAGCATATAGTGGCTCTGATGGCTCTTACAATTATGTCCCAAGTATTTTGCTGCTGCTGAGTGGCCCCTGCTCTGTTGGACATCGTCCAAAGGCCTGGAGGTCCTGGGGATGGGAGAGCAGGGCAGAAGTGCCCCTATCCCGCAGGAACCACAGCGTGCTGATAGAAGACGGGCGCTAAAGAGATAACCACACATGTACACGTGTGGCAAATGTGTAGTGGACATGAATTTGCAGCCCCAAGGTCAGGTGTTTTCTCTACCTCAACTTTAATCCCATCTGAGGACCCCTGCAGCTGGGCTGGTGGCAAGAGCTCCCCCACCTAAGATCCTGCAAAGAAACTGACGCCTTGGCCATCTGGGATCCTTCTTTAGTCCTCTGTCCACCCTGGTCGCCCCAAGGTGCCCACTGTCCAAACTTGTGTAATCCTGACCTCTGCTGGGAGGGCAGCCGTCTTCACCTGGGTCCAGAGTCCTTGGGACCATCCTTCACCCGCTTCCTGACGTTGTCGCCTCTGGGGACACCAGGGCCCTGACATTCAAGGAAGGTGATACATGGACATTTTTCTAGATTGTAGGAATAGTCTCATCCCTCTCCCCTCAGAAGCAAATTCCCCTCTCCTCCTCAGACACAGCCCCTTCAAGCAGTCTGTTCCTTCACTTGGCAAATGCGAGCTGAACACGTCTGCCGGCATGGACCTGCTGGAGGCCCTGGGAACGCAACCACATTTACCCTGCTCCCGTAAAGCTTCCTCACCACAGGAGGGAGGGTCAGAAACAGTAAACATGGCAGTACCCACGTAGTATATAGAGTGTTAGAAGGAGATACGGGCTAGGGGAAATTTAAAATACCCAGGAGGGGAGGATTAGGGGTATGGTGGGGACAGGTTGCAATGTTAAATAGGGGGTCAGGGTGCACCTCATTAAGAAGGTGACATCTGGGCAAAGACTTAAAGGGGATGAGAGAGGTGGTCCAGGATATACCCAAGAGAAGAGGTTCGAGACAGAGGAAATGCCGTGGTGTGCCCGGCGTGTCTGAGGAACACCAAGGAAGCTGAGATGGGGCAGAGGACAGGGAGGTGGCAGGTAAAGACCGGTGGCATTAAGGGAAGGACATGGCATGACCAGGAAGGGCTCTGTAGGCACGGTGACTTTTGCTGTAAGTGAAAAGGGAGTCACTGCAGGATTTTGAGCAGAAGACGGGCACCCCTGATCACATTTTTAAGGGGTCTCTCAGACCGTTATATTGAGAATGGTTTGCAGATCAAGGGAGACTGAAGGTGAGAGGCCTTTGCTTTGGGGTGCAGTAGTAAAGGTGTCTAAAGTGATTCATTTCTGGGTATATTCTGAAGGCAGTGCCCACAGGATGTCCTGAGAGAGCACGGCCAAAAAGTGAGAGCTCGCAGATGAGTGTGGGGTCTGGGGCCCCACTCACGTGGAAGGATAGCTGGCACCAGCTGGAGTGAGAAAGTGGCAGGTGGGTTGGAGAGGGGGGGTTTGGTCACGTGCATTCGACACCGAGTGGGGACGTTGAGCAGATGGCCAGACTCACAAACCTGGCATTTGGCAGAGAAGTCTGGGCTGGAGATCTTGGCCGAGTGAGACCACCAAGGGGGGGAGTATGATCCGCAAGGGCTGAGCCAGGAGCCTGGGGAGGAGGGGGCTCACACAAGGGGCTACTTACTAGGGGAGGGACTAGGGATCGACTGCTGGTCAGGGACGATCTGATGGTCCATGGATGGTCAGGGAGAATCAATCCAACAGGAGCGGGCTCAGTGAGACCAAGAGGAGAGTCAGCACTTCTTGCTAAAGGTTCCAAGCCTACGAATCATGGTTTTTTTGTTGTTGGTTGTTGTTGTTGTTGTTGTTTTTAAGAGAGAGACAGTGTGGTGGGGGGTTGGGGGGAGTTAATTTTAAGCAGGCTCCACCACACTCAGCACAGAGCCCGACTTGGGGCTCAATCTCATGACCCCAAGGTCATGACCTGAGCTGAAATCAAGAGTCGGATGCTTAACAGATTGAGCCACATAGACACCTCTGAATCATGTTTTTAATTTTCTGTACATCTGTGATGCTTTGACGCCTTGGGGGTAGCAAACAACTTGTCTTGAGCACGACCACCCGATCCTGAGTGCACACCACTCCCCTGCCTCCCTTTATCAGGCTCTTACAGTCTGGGCCAACACCCTCGGCCTGAAATTACCCCAGGGCCAGTACTGACGATTAGAATCTACCTCTATAGCCCAGAGCCTGCTGACATCATTCAAATGATCCAATCCTAAACCTCCTCGGCTGCTTACCCTTCCTGGCCTGTTCCTTCCTATGAAAATCACAGCAAAGGTTTTGCCCTCTGCCCTTGCTCCCTCTGCCCCCAACTGATCCTGGTGCTTCTCTGTGTGCCCCTGCCTCTCAGGAACTCTTGGTAATACCTTATCTTTCTCACGGCCATCGTCTCCTGATCTGTTGGCCTCCCCGTACCTAGGTAAAACCAAAATCCTGGGTACATTTTAAAAGAGCTCTGCTTTCTGCATTGAATTGGGAATCCCCAAGGCAAAGAACTGGATCCCTGATCCCTGGATCAGGGATCCCTGGATCCCTGAACTCCAGCTTCTAATCCCTCTCCTGCCCCAGACCCTCGCTGTCTCCCAGAAGCCCTGCTACTGGACAGATGCCCTTGACTTTGAGAACTTCCTTTCCTCCGAGAAGCCCCGTCTCACCTCACCCCAGGATTCCTTCCATCACACCTTCCCATTAAGGGCTCCCCTCTTGCCAATTGGTTTCTCTTCAGGAATGTGACAGACAAGGTCCTCCCTCAGGGTATTTCTCCAATCTGGGTGGCCAAGGAGAGCAACGAGAGTCTGGGTAAGTGACCCTGGGCCTTGCAGAAAAGGCAACGCTTATTCCACACCTGTGGCTTTAGTCTTCTGCACCCACAGATCACTTTGCTTACGAATAATTATTTACAGTTCTGTCCCCTCAACAACCGTGCCGCCCTGGGATCCCGGGCCCAAAGCCCTCTGGCTTCTACCACGGAGCTGTGTGGCACTCACTATCCTGCTCCGGCCGCTCCTTCTCCACTGCTGACAGCGTCCTGGGCTGCCTGGCTGGTCACGTCGTCCACATGATGGGGGACTCCACGCTTCGGCAGTGGTGGGAGTACCTGTGTGACACCGTGCCCTGTGAGTGGCCGTGAGGGGAGAGGGCAGGGCTCCTAGGAGAAGGAGAGAAGATCCAGGGCTTAGAGAAGGCAGAGAACATTTCAGGAGAAGGACCTGAAGGATACCTATGGAAGGACCCCGATACCTGGGTTTGGGGCAGAAACAGGGATGGGGAACAGGGTGCCCAGTTACACGTCATCTCAACAATTAGGTGGATGACGGGAGGCTCTAACAGGAGGGGGGAATGTGTTTGGAGAACAATGAGTATAGAACCCTAGCCGGAAGTGAGGATTTGCCTGGGGGCGGGGGGAGTGGGGTTCCTGGAGGAATAGAGTTGGAATTTAAGAAAAGTGTTGTAGGGAAACCAGGGGTTTATCTTGTGACACTGGGGAGACACTGGCTATTTTCAGAGTTTTCAGTTTGTTGGACTGACTGGATTGAAAAAAGTTATACATTAGGGTAGGTCAGCCTGCAGGCTGGGGTCAGCAATAAAGGAATATCAATTCCTTTAGTGATATTAAAGGAATTATTCCTTGGGGAACTGATAGCTTGTTGACCGATTGCTTCTAGAGAGAGGGGAGATGATCAGGTAACTAAGGGTAACGGGAAATGGCCTAGAATGGAAGTCCCTGGCGGGCCTGACTGGATGTGGGAGCAGGAGGCAGCAGTGGGAGAAGACGGTGTATTTATTTTACATTCTTCATATTGGGTTAAAGAGGTGAGGAGGGGTTTTCTGGGGAGCATGTGCATGAAACTTTTGAGCCCACGGGCCTGGAACTGAATGGAGACCTCTGAGCTTCAGACAGAGTTTCGTGTTTATTACCCGGAGGATAAAAGTTAAAAGAGCCGAGGGTGTCATGCAAGCTGAGTCCCATTTGAGCCTCCATGTTCTGTGCACAGATCCTACCATATAACGTAACATGAATTAAGGCATTTGCTTGATTGGGGAGTAGGGCCCGCATGACAGCCAAGGAAAGAAGGGACGTCAGCATCAAGCCACCTCCCCTCCCTGTCTTGCCATCATCCCCGAGAAGTGTGCAGGGCCCACAGGGCACAAGACAGATGTGGGCTGCCATTTGCTTACAGAAGTCCTCAAAATACCCACTGCCCCCACCTAGAGACCTTGAGGTCTATGGGATGTTGTCTACCCTCCTGCTGGAGGAATGGAAGGTGCTTGCCTCCCCGGAGGGTTAGCCTGGGTGAAGCCCCTCCCTTTGGGGAAAAACAAGAGCTCCAGTTCCAACTAATCTGACGTGTAGGCAACCTCGAGTGCCCGCCCCCCCCGCCCCCCGGGTCACTTTGGGACAGCTCTGCACGTGGCAGGTGGAGTAGGTGACCTTCCTAAGCAAGAGATGTTTCTAAAGATGAACAGAAGCTCGTGACAGAATGTTGGGAAAACCAGATCCTCTGCTAGCTGATTTGGCACCTTCCTGTGAAGGAGAAAGAGGCGCCCTCTGTGCCCACAGAGCCCCAAAGCATGAGGTGCGGCAAGCAGGTAGGGCCTTTGTGCACAGGAAGGAGGGACCTTTTCCTGCAGGTGCATCTAGCTCTCTATCAGGGCACGCGACTGAGGAACGGACCAGATGTCAGAAGCCGCAGGCCCCCTGCTGACCACCATTGCGCAAGGACATAAACTGAACAGCCTTGACTCTCTCGCCTGGGGCAAGTCTTCCTCCAGGGGTGGCCGAAGGGATCCGATAGATGAATCGAGTTGAAGCGCTGGGTCAGAGGGGAGACTGCAGAGAGTGACAACATACTGCTAAGAAGGGCGGGGGCATCCAAAGGAACATCAATGGGACAAAATGCTCCAGGGCGCCAGGGAGGCCCAGGACTGAGAAGAGGTCTCGGGACTTAGTAACTGGGAGGTCACTGGCAGTCTTACAGATTAGGGAGAGCACAACCAGATGACGGGGCCAGAGGCTCCTTGGGTCCTAAGAGGAAAGTGACGCTAGATCTTTTGTGTTTTTAAACGAGGAAGTACGGTCCTATATTAACCCCTAAGGTTCCTCTTGTCCTCCCCACAGCCCTGAAGCCTGTGGATCTACACACCACATATCAGACGGGGCCCCTGATGGCAGTGGAAACCACCCAGGGCATCGTGCTGCACTGGCGGGCCCACAGCCGGCCCCTGCGCTCCCTGCGCATGCCAGTGGCCTCCCTGCACTCTGTGGTCCGGGAGCTGGGGGGCCTGGCCGGGGGCCCCTACACTGTGGTGGTGCTGGGCCTGGGCGCCCACTTCACCACCTTTCCCCCGTCTGTCTTTGTGCAACGACTCGCAGGGATCAGGGCGGCGGTGGCCGCGCTGCTGGCCCGGGAGCCCCGCACTCTGGTGGTCATCAAGCTGGCCAACACCGGCTACAAATCCGTGTATGGCAGCGACTGGTTCACCCTCCAGGTGAACCGGCTTCTCCGGGCTGCCTTTACTGACCTCCGTGTGGCCTTTGTGGACGCCTGGGAGATGACCTCCAGTCTGGCCCTGCCCGACAGGATCCACCCAGGCCAGCTTATCGTCCGCAATGAAGTCAACTTCTTCCTGTCCTTCATTTGCCCCACATGAGCGCTTCTGCAGGTCCTGGGCCGTGTGGATGGAGAAGCTGATGGGATGATCAAGCCTGGAAGCCCTCCTCTTCAGCTGTCCTCACCTCTTCTCTTACGTTTTTTTTTTTTGTTTTTTTTTTTTTAAAGATTTTATTTATTTGACAGAGAGAAACGCAGCGAGAGAGGGAACACAAGCAGAGGGAATGGTAGCGGGAGAAGCAGGCTTCCTGCAGAGCAGAGAGCCCGATGCGGGGCTCGATCCCAGGCCCCTGGGATCTGACCTGGGCCAAAGGCAGACGCTTAACGACTGAGCCACCCAG
>JAQQSY010002236.1:0-13817 GCA_028646535.1 Procyon lotor
AGCAAAATACCACAAATTTTTTTCAAAGACATGGAACAAATAATCCTGAAATGTATATGGAACCGGAAAAGACCCAGAATAGCCAGAGGAATGTTGAAAAAGAAAACCAAAAAGTCGGTGGCATCACAATTCCAGACTTCAAGCTCTATTACAAAGCTGTAATCATCAAGACAGTATGGTACCGGCACAAAAACAGACATAGATCATGTATTTATTTATCATGTATTTATTTATTTGACAGAGAGAGAGACCACAAGTAGGCAGAGAGACAGGCAGAGAGAGAGAGAGGGAAGCAGGCTCCCTGCTGAGCAGAGAGCCCGATGCAGGGTTCGATCCCAGGACCCTGAGATCATGACCCAAGCCGAAGGCAGAGGCTTTAACCCACTGAGCCACCCGGGCACCCCAAATATCTTACAATTTCATTTGACAATAATACCTCAAAGCTGAAATTCTTTTAAAAATGAAATATGTAAAAGCTACATAAAGCAAACTATAAAACTTTACTGCAGACAGAAAAGTAAATCTTTTAAATAAACAGAAAAGTAAAGACAGAAAAGTAAACCTAAGTAAACAAAAGATGTATCATGTACCTGAGTGTAAGGAAATCAACAGTATAAAGAAGTCAACTCTTCTCCAGTTAATAAATATATTTGGGACAATCCCAATAGAATAGTTTGTAGGACTTAAAAATCAAATGCCAAAGTTCATAGTTCATAAAAGAGTAGCCAAAAAGATTTTGAAAAAGAAGAGTGAAGAGAGGGATTGGTCCTAACACTATTAAGGCATACAGTGAAACTATGGTGATTAAAACAGTGTACCAATGCCAATGGAATAATACAATTAAAAAACTGTCTGGAAAATCATGTGTGTATTACTATGGTAGAATCTGCAAATCAGGGGCGCCTGGGTGGCTCAGTCGTTGAGTGTCTGCCTTCGGCTCAGGTCATGATCCTAGGGTCCTGGGATCAAGCCCCGCATCGGGCTCCCTGCTCGGCAGGAGGCCTGCTTCTCCTGCTACCATTCCCTCTGTTTGTGTTCCCTCTCTCGCTGTGTTTCTGTTAAATAAATAAAATCTTAAAAAAAAAAATCTACAAATCAATAACTGGATTTGGAACAACTGAGTAGTTAATTAGGAAAAGATAAAATTAGATCCTTACCTCAGATCCTATGTAAAAATTAATTCCATCTGGTCTAAAAACAAATTATGAAAAGAAAATTAATAAAACAAAGCACCAAGGATTATTCTTATTTGGATCCATAAGGTATTCCTAATTACATACAAAATCCAGAGGCCCCAAAAGTAAAGACTGACCAAACTGAATTCATAAAATTTTTAATTCTGTATTAGTAAAAGAACCATATGTAATATTAATGAGAAACAAGAGACTTACAGAAAATACTTGCAACATATACAACAAATGACTGCTGTTACAATATTTAAAGAACTCTTACAGTCAATAAGAAAAATATCAACAATCCAACAGAAAAATGAGCAAAATATATGAATAATCAATTCACAAAAATAATGTACAAATATTCAATAAACAGAAGAAATCATTTTCTGTTTCATGAGTGATGAAGGAAATACATACCAAAGCAGCCATAGAACTTGTATTCATTTTCCTTGGATTAATAAACATTTTTTAAAAATAAACATTTAAAACTTTGATAACAGGAAGTTGTAGAGAGGATGGTAGGAAACATGCAGTATTACATACTGTTCATAGAGGTAAAAATTGGCGAAGCACTTTTGAAGGGTAATAATTAGCATCTACAAAACTTTGTAAGTGAATATACCCTTTGACCCAACAATTCCTCTCCTAAGATTCTAATCTAAATAAATGTTCTCATGTGCACTACAGAAATGTTCATTGCAGCACTGTTTGTAAGAAAAAAAGTTTTTGAGAAAAAAACCTAAATGTTGATAGGGAGTAATGAAAAATTTATATCATAGTCATAAAATGGGTCTACATGTATCAACATGAGTAAATCTCTGACACATACTTAAGTGGAAATAAAGTTAAAACAGATAATATGTTGCATGAGGAAAGATTTCTTTCTTTTAAGATACAGATGTATGTGTGTATGTGTGTGTGTGTGTATACACATGCATACCTATACATATATGCATATGTACATATACATGTTTGTAAAAGTAGAGAAAGAAGATGGAAATACAAACAATAAATTGTTAGCAGGGAGCCCCCTGGAGTAGAGTGGAATCTGGGCAGGAAAAGAAAAAAAGAAAGTGATTTTAATTATCACAGATTCTCTTTCTCTTAGTTGCACTAAGTTACACAACAACTTTCTCAGTTGCACAACAACTGAGCTATGGTGAAAGACCTTGGACTTGGAGCCAGTTGTGGGTGGGAGTTATGTAAGAGCAGAGACAACCCTGGCCTTGGTTCACATAGTAGATGCTCAATAAACACCAGGGTTAGAATTCCAGCTGCTTCAGGGGAGTGCTTGTTTTGTGCCAGACAGGATTCTAAGTGCTTTATACAATTCAGTGTCATACCCATGCCACTGAAGAAACCAATGTCCAGAGCTAGTGCCAATGAATAGAAGTAGCAAAGAGCCAACAGAATCTGTACTCAACCACGACCCTATACTGCCTGCCTCCTGTGAAAGTTATACTCACACGTGCTTTATTGCTATGATATGCAGATTTCACCCTAACTCTAGACTAGGTAGGAGTAACAGGACAGACAACTTTATGATTTCTTCATTAACCTGCTCCTTCCGAGAACAATTCTGTTGCTGAGCCCTGAAAGAGATCAAGGCTAAGCGCAGCAGATGGGAGCAAAGAGCTTCAGTTGGCTTAGGACTCTAAGAAGAGGAGCGTTCTATGTGCTGGATGGGCTTCTACAACAATCCCTCTGGGTTTGTGAAAAAGCCCTCACTTCTCTATAGGGACAAAACAGTATCCAGGCTCTGAGATTACAGACAAAACAGTTAACTTTTGCCCACGTCAATTGTACTCTTATTACCTATTAAGTTAATTGCACTTGAAAGAAAACTAATGATAGCTAAAATTCTGGAGAGTTTACTGTGTGGAGAGTTCTATTTTAAAAGCTTAAAACTATAATCACATTACTTCTCGAAAAGATCCACTGAAATGGTTATTACTATTAACCTATTTTTTATTACTATCAACCTATTTTTACACCAAAAAAATCAGATACCAAACAATTCATACTAATACCAACTTAAATCCACAATTAAGATAATTAAGATAAAACCCTTCATTATATTAAGATAAATATACATACTACTTATCTTATATATATATGTACTATTAGTTTATATATCATATGCATATGTATATATGTTAATATATATACTATTAGTATAACATATATTGTGTATATAATGTAATACATACTATATTATTACAAATATATACAGATGAGGAACTTGAGGCACAAAATATCAAACAAAGGGGCGCCTGGGTGGCTCAGTCGTTAAGCGTCTGCCTTCAGCCCAGGTCATGATCCCAGAGTCCTGGGATCGAGCCCCGCATCAGGCTCCTTGCTCAGCAGGGAGCCTGCTTCTCCTGCTACCACTACCATTCTCTCTGCTTGTGTTCCCTCTCTCGCTGTGTTTCTCCCTGTCAAATAAATAATAGTTTAAAAAAAATATATCAAACAAAAATATTTAAGAAGTTTTCCCAGGTCACATAATTAGTTAAAAATAGAATCCCAATTGGAACTCATATATTTCTGACTCCCAAGCCTTTGGACTTAACCCTTACTTTACACAGGTTGCCAGTGACTGTTGAGTGACTGTATGAATGAATAAATTAATAACAAGGAACTGATTTCATAAATTTGACTCTACATATTATTTTAATATTACATTCTAGATATACTTCTGCATGTCTGATTCTAATTTGGAAAAGTCAGATAGACTATTGATGGCATAGGCGAAGTGCCATCTCTGCCTAGGGCTGATTCTAAACAGAGCTATTATCAAGAATGGAGACTATCCCTTATCTATTCCACTTAACTGAGGGAAGGAAGGAGATGGAAGCAGAAAGGAAGAAAACAGACGAGTTGTACCCAACATATTGTCTTCTGACCTCACCCAAGTGTATCCAGAGCAGGCCTTGACTTGAATATCCCCAGCCAGGCCTGGTCAGAGCTGCTCTGGTGATCATAACACAGTTCTTTCTCATGGGCAGACTGTATACGGCACAGTAAGTGCCTAGCAATGGGGCAGTCCACTGCTCTTCACTGGGTCACAGAAGTCTGGAGAAACAGATTCTCATTGTGGTCACCCAAGAAAAAAAGCTGTGATATCAAGGAATATGCACAGATAATTCACAATACCAGTAATTTTTGTACGAATCATCAGAAACCATTTGTATTTGATAAACTATCAGAACATAGGGATTTTTCTTCTTTTTTTAAAAAAAAATTTTATTTATTTATTTGTGAGAGAGAGAGCATGCACTCACACAAGCAGGGGGAGCGGTAGGCAGAGAGAGAAGCAGGCTCTCCGCGGAGCAGGAAGCTCGATAGGGGACTCGATCCCAGGACCCCGAAATCATGACCTGAGTCGAAGGCAGACCCTTAACAGACTGAGACACCCAGGCATCCCCACAGGGCTTTTTCTGACACTGAATAATGAGCTCAGTAAACCGTCAGACTTCATAATCATGCCACTGGTCCAATACTATGAAAAAAAAATTTAAACACTTTGCAGTCATTATGGGTTTATGTTATAACCGTGTCACATTGAAGGTGCCCAATAAATGACCTTGTTACAAGATGAATTTTATGCCCCCCAAATTCATGTGTTAAAGTTCTAACCCCTGGAGTCTCCAAATGTGACTTTATTTGGAACTAGGGTCATCACAGATGTAGTTCATTAAGTTAGGATGAGGCCATATTGGAATAGGGTAGGTCCCCATCCTGATCGCTGTCCTTATAAAAAGGGAGGATTTAGACACACACATGCACACAAGGAGGATGCCATGTGAGGTTGAGGCCAGAAATTGGGGTGATGCATCCACAAGGTAAGGAATGCTAAAAATTGCTAGTGTCAAAGTAATTAAGCAAGAAAGTCACTACACGGACAGGGTTCTAATGCCGCTGTTGCTGCACAAGCAAACCAAAATCTAAACTTGTAACTACCTCAAGGCTGTGAAAGCGAAACCCAAGGACAACCAATCACAAACAGCCAACTAGAGTTTAAGCTATACACAATCAATAATTCCTTTATTTACCTCTGCCTTTTCACTATAAAAGTTTTTCCCAGTTTCCATCCGCAGAGTGCTTCTAAGTACTTCCAGTTTGGTGTGGACCGATGGGAATCAACTTTTCATCAAATAAAATGTCTAAAATTTTAATACGCTTCAAGTTATCTTTGAATACCAGCAAACCATCAGACACTAAGAGAGGCATGAATCAGATCCTCCTTCATAGCCATCAGCAAAAACTAAACCTGCCAATACTTTATCTCATACTTCTACCTCCAAAACTGTAAACATCTTTGCTATTTTAAGCCACCACGTGGTGGTACTTTGTAATGGCAACCTGCATTACAGAAAGTAATACAGATAGTATTATATAAAATTTCATATCATTGTTGGTTTTCTTGTCATAACTGAGAAGGAAAAGAGACAGAATTTCATACTTCTAACATTGAAAAGACGAAACATGTAACAGAGTCTATCATCCTGAAAATACCATGTTCAATTCCAAGGACAGTGCTGTACACATCAATTGCAAACATTCTTTAATCTACTCAAATTGCCTGCCTTACCACAAGGAAAACACAGCTGGCACCCTTAGAAACTGTGATAGAGTAAAAGTAATTGGGTAAAGAGTTCTAAGTAATGGATTCTATTTTTTCACACCCTTTTTAAAATAGAAATTGCATCTTAGTTAAGAGTTCTATACTTACTGAGCATGTCTTTAACTGAGGCACAAAATTCTAAGGAAAAAGTGCCATTTCTACGCTTCAAGACAGGAGATGTGGGAAATAAAGAGAAATAATTTGTGTAAAGTTTGCCCAGAATTGCTTGTTTTTATGTCCCTTTGTGTTCAACGGGAGAGAGAGAGAGACAGAGACAGAGAGAGAATGCAAAGGAATAAAATATAAGCTTCTCAAGTTTGAGAAGAAAAAATCTATTTTAATTTATCAGATTTATCTATTTCTCTAGAAATTTTTTCAACATAAAACCTACACACACACACACACACACACACAGAGCACCCAGTTTAAGTTAGAAAACCCAAATGAAAGACCCTTACATATATGTCTAGAAGAGGGATGATAATACAGAAAGTTGGAGAAAAGTGGCTTCTCTCCTGTTCCTGCTGGCAGGAATGTGTTTCTCCCCTTTGTTCCACCTATCAGTGCTTAATCACACTGCATGTCAGATACTGCTTTCTGGTATTTCATTATTATATGTGGTGAAATTACATTAAATGTAATGTTTAGCCACTTCCCAGAACAAGAGCAAGATTGAAGGTCCCTGGTTCTTTTTAAGTCATGGTTCTTTATTTTTGAGTGGTCACAGAGCTCTTTGAGAAGCTGCTAAAAATTACAGTCCCACTCATGAGAAAACTACACTAGCACAAATATGCCCAAATATAGGAAACAAATTCAGTGATTTCCTAAAGCTCAAGCATGGATCTGGGCTAAAAACCATCATTAAATTCAACCCCTACACCTGACACAGATTTCTAATTTCAGTTCAACTTTCAATACCAGCTTAAATGTCACCTCTTCCAAGAAGTCCTCCCTTAATACTCCGGTGTATGCCAATAACTTATTTACTGCATTGTTAAAGTTCACCAATTTAGTCTTTTATTGATTTCTATTTCTTTGCGTCTGAATTAGCTCTTGCCAATTGGATGGTAAAATGGATGGAAAAGTATTATATATATATATATATGGAAGTTCTAAATAAATCTTAAATATATATATTTTAAGATTTATTTATATAAGTTATATAAATTACATAAGATTTATTTAGAACTTTATATATTTATATATATATTCTATATATATATAATTTTTATATATTTATATAATTTATATTTATATATAAATATATATATAAATATAATTTATATATAGAATATATATATATATATCCATATATATATATATGGAAGTTCTAAATAAATCTTAAAATATATATATTTTAAGATTTATTTATATAAGTTATATAAATTATATAAGATTTATTTAGAATTTCCGGATTGTTGAATCCATCAAGATGCTTGGAGGGTAGTGCACTCACAGGGAGCATGGAATCTCCACACCCCTTCCCCCTGATTGTTCCCAACTTGTATCTTTTATGATAAATAGGCAATCTAGTGAGTAAATGGTTTTCCTGAGTTCTGTGAGCCACTCCAGCAAATTACCAAACCTGAGGAAGGGGCTGTGGGAACCTTCGATTTATACATGTAATCAAAGTACAGGTGACAACACGGACTTGTGTTTGGTGTTTGAAGTAGGAGGAAACAGTTTCACGGGACTGATTCCTTCCCCTGTGGAGTCTGTACTACCTGTACTTCCTGTACCAGGAAGCTAGGATCAGAATTGAATTAAAGTGAAGGATCCCCAGTTGGTGTCCACAAAGAACTGGAAAATTGGTTTGTGTGGGTAAAAGCCCCCGATATTTGGTGTCAAAAGTGTGAGAGTAAAAACAAAGGAAGTTTGCAGCTATGAGATCACCAGGAGACTCAGTTATTACTTCCCCGAATAACATCAACCCAGTAAGAAAGGAAAAACAGTCCCAATGCAGAATCATTAGCATGCAGTTATAGAGATTATACTTGGGTAAACCCTACTTCCCTGCATTCCCTGCTGAGAAGATAATCAGACTGAAAATGATTGATTCGTGAGAAATTAATTAGAGCAGAAATTTCTTTAACATTTTCACCAAGTGGAGAATATGTTTAATTAGTATGGGAAAATATAGGATGCCACTGAGGTAGATGTCCTGGTCACTCATTTCAACTAATAGGATGTAAACAGAAGCTTGTTTCCTAATATTAAAGGGCAAGCTTGTTTTGGTTTTGGGTTTTTTGATAAGTAAAATTGTGACTTACATACAGATATAAAAATGAACACATATTAAAGCTTTTCTTTAGCCCATTAATAGAGGAATTGGTAAGACGTTAACATCAGTTCAAAGGAGAATTCAAAGAACAGGCACAGTTCTAGACAAGGAATGTTGGAGTGTGCAAATGGAGGCAAAACTAGTTTAATTCCTCAGAGAGAGGAGGAAAGTCAACTGCTCCTCTACAGGGGAGAGGTTGCATATCTATAGGCAAGAATTATTTCACATTGCTGTCAGTTATCTACAGGCTTCAAGGTTGTGAAATAGCTCCCCTAGAATCCGTATCAGATGACCCAGAAGGGTGTGCTCCAGACTATGCACTGCTCCCTACTAAAGCACCATTTCCCCCTCCTATCTCAATATTTGAAGACCTGCTTAAAGATTTAGGAAACATACCCAAAGCATGTCAGTTCACTACATTTAAAATGCTGAAACACCGTCTGAACTACAGAACTGCCAACATTTAAAACTTACAACAATTGGGAAAATCACCCCATCTGAAGCGATAATAACCTGTATCACTGCTGGCAATCCTTTGGACTTCACATCTGAGAGCCACGTAGAGGTGAGCACCCAGTGATCTCTTCCCTTTCCTAATTATCTCTGGATAATAACTCTTGACTAGTTATTTAAAAGTGTTTATTGTGCTCATCTTAAATATTCAAAATTATACCACACAAGGAGTTATCTACTTTCTTAATTTAACTTTATGATCTGTTTTGTAGTCTTTAGTACATTTAATTAAATAAGGATGCCATTAGATTGAAGTGGCTCAAATGCTTTGGTGGCCTACGTAAGCAAACCAAAACTTAAACCTATAAATGCCTCAAGGTTACAAAATCAAAACCTAAGGACAACCTAAGGACAACAAATAGCCAACTAGGCTTTGAGCTATAGCCAATCAAATAATTTCCTTTCTTTAATTCTGCACCTTTTCTAAATAAGTGTATTTCCCCTGGCTCCTGTCAGAGGAGCACTCCTGACCATTTCCTTTTTCGGTGCTGCCCAATTTAAATCAATCTTAGCCAAATAAACTCTTAAAAATTTTGATATGCTTCAGTTTATCTTTTAACAATTATTATACTTTTTTTGCATTTTTATTTTACTTATATGTGTTTCAAACCAAGTTCATGCAAAACATAAGTATCTAAAGTATAAACTTTATCTTCTCTGCTTCAATCTCTCAAAATATTTTGAATTTTAAATGAAATCTTCCCAAAGTTAAGTTTATCTGATGCTTATTTTAGACAACTTTCTGTCATTTTTTTTACTCAATTTTTATCCCTTTGCTCTTAGACCAGTGTTAATATTCTGTTTTCATAGGATGTAATCACATTTTTAAATATATTTTATTGCCCACACAGGTTTTGTTATTATTACTATCATTTTAGAAAGTATTGCTCAATTGCAATTTCTTGACTTTAACTCTGTTCACAAACTACTTTTGATTCAAAGTCTCTACCAGGACACACTGAATGGTGATGAAATTTAGGCACTGTGATTTTATACTGCCTCATGTTATCATTTATCTCCAATCAGATCCTATGTTCAATTGAGTGACTCTGGGTACTAGCTAAGTCTAAAGATGGGAGGACAAATATAGAAGTCAGGACTTGGAGAAAAACAGAAAAATCTTGTTTCTTTCTTTTTTTTTTTTTTAAGATTTCATTTATTTATTTGACAGAGAGAGAGATTACAGGTAGGCAGAGAGGCAGGCGGGGGGGGTGGGGGTGGGAAGCAGGCTCCCCGCTGAGCAGAGAGCCCGATGTGGGGCTCGATCCCAGGACCCTGAGATCATGACCTGAGCTGAAGGCAGAGGCTTTAACCCACTGAGCCATCCAAGCACCCCATCTTGTTTCTTGCAATAGCAGATTTGCTTCTCTCTTTCCTCCCCCACCCTCACCCACACACCTTTTTGAATGTAAATACTTTTCATCCTGGATTTGCTTCCTAAAGTTTCAACTGAAGATTCAAGAACAGACTCCAGTAATGATAGACAGTCCCTGAACCTGAATTGATTTCTTAGAGGCAAAAGGCTTGCTAGCCAACATGCTTCATTTTGCAAATTGAGGTGTGGACAGAGCCAAAAGACTCCAGAAAACGGGTTTTGGGAGCCATCAAGAGATTAGGGCCTGAAGAGACTGTTTTTTTTTCCACTGGATATTTCTTCCTGCTTTGTCAAAGATTATTTGACCATAGAGTTGAGGGTCCATATTTGGACTCTCTGTTCCATTGGTCTATGTATCTGTGTATATACCCCAAAGATACAGATGTAGTTAAAATAAGGGCCATATGTATATATGTATATATATGTATATATGCCACAATTGCCAAACTGTGGAAAGAGCCAAGATGCCCTTCAACAGACGAATGGATAAAGAAGATGTGGTCCATATATACAGTGGAATATTACACAGCCATCAGAAAGGATGAATACCCAACTTTTGTATCAACATGGACAGGACTGGAGGAGATTATGCTGAGTGAAATAAGTCAATGAGAGAAAGTCAATTATCATATGGTTTCACTTACTTGTGGAAGATAAGGAATAACATGGAGGACATTAAGAGAAGGAAAGGAAAAGTGAATTGGGGGAAACTGGAGGGGGAGACAAAGCATGAGAGACTGTGGACTTTGAGAAACAATCTGAGGATTTTGGAAGGGGAAAGTAGGGGGAAGGGTGAGCCTGGTGGTGGGTACTCAGCAGGGCACGTATTGCATGGTGCACTGGGTGTGGTACATGAACAATGAATCTTGGAACACTGAACAAAATAAAATAAAATTAAGATGTTAAAAAAAAAGAGATTAGGTCATGGACATGAGGGTACTGTCAGCCAGAAAGAACCTTTGGAAAGAGACCAGTGATATAATATAGAAATTTTACTACATTTTACTGTGGTACATGTAATCTAAACTCTCTGCTCCATTCCCCATTAAATCCTCAGTAAAAATTGGCATTATTCTGCAGACCAGGCCTATTTTTTGCAATGTGACATCTTGCTAAAAAGAACAATTAGAGGGATGCCTGGGTGGCTTAGCCAGTTAAGTGGCTGCCTTCAGCTCAGGTCATGATCCTAAGGTCCTGGGATCCAGTCCCACATTGGGCTCCTTGCTCAGCAGGGAGCCTGCTTCTCCCTCTGTCTGCCATTTCCCCTTATTGTGCTCTCACGCTCTCTCCCACTTTCTCTCTCTCTCTCTGATTTAAAAAAAAAAAAAGGACAATTAGATGGGCATGAGTAATAGCTGCCCATGAGTCCTACTAAGGTTAGATACAAGAGATACGCTGCCCTGGCAGGAGGCAGGCCAGAGGAGAGCTACTCCAAAGACGTTGCTGAAATCCTGCCAAGCCTGACAGTGCACGTTGATGAGCACATGATGCCTTTCTGGGGCTTCTGATCAAGTCCTTTGTCATATCCATTTTACCTACTTAAAGAGATTTACAAGAGATTGATTAATCTTACTATCCAATAACTCTACACTCTATTGAATAATCACAGTGCTTCTTCCTCTCAAAAAGTACTTTATAAATATTAATCCTCATATCACTTCCATAAATCCCACTTTTTAAATGAAAGAGAAGAGACAGCTGTTTGCCATTAATTATCCTATCAGGAAATTGATTGGACGTTTTCTGAAGAGCTTGACTATGTAAGAGAGGAAAAATAATTTTCCCTCTACCCTTCTGAGGACTTAGCTGAGACCCTGTAAAAAAAAAAGACAGATCAACAAGAGAAAAAAAATTTATTAAGATGTATACTGATGTATACACAGGAGACACCCAGGCAAAAATAAGTTACTGCTGTTGAAATAACTGTAAGCCCAAAATGGAGCTGCTTCTGACCAGGGTGCCAGGTCTGCAAACCAAAACTCAGGTAACTTTCATGTCTCTGTAAATGCCCCACTTGACCAGAAATAGTACATTCAGTCAGCCAAATCCCCAAAGACGAAGCCAATTCTGCACCTTCTCATCTCAAACAAGGTTGACATATGGCCCCAGCCAATCAGATATTTTCTATTTTCTCTTCCTGGTTCTTTATTTTTTTAACTATTTATTATTACTACTATTATTATTATTATTAACTTATAATGTATTATTTGTTATGGGGGTACAGGTCTGTGATTCATCAGTCTTACACAATTCACAGCACTTACCATAGCACATACCCTCCTCAGTGTCCATCACCCCGCCACCCCATCCCTCCCACCCCCCTGCGTCTGTTTCCTGAGGTTAAAAGTCTCTTATGCGGGCGCCTGGGTGGCTCAGTGAGTTAAGCAACTGCCTTTGGCTCAGGTCATGACCCCAGAGTCCTGGAATCAAGTCCTGCATCAGGCTCCTACTTAGCGGGGAGCCTGCTTCTCCCTCTTCCTCTGCCTGCTGTTTCTCCTACCTGTGCTCTCGCTCTCTCTGTGTCAAATAAATAAATAAAATCTTAAAAAAAAAAAAAAAAGGAGTCTCTTATGATTTATCTCCCTTTCTGGTCTCTTCTTGCTTCATTTTTTCCTCTCTTTCCCTATTGATCCTCTGCCTTGTTTTTCAAATTCCATATATCAGTGAGATCATATGATAATTGTCTTCGATTGACTTATTTCGCTTAGCAAAATACCATCTAGTTTCATCCACATCATTGCAAAGGGCAAGATTTCATTTGTTGTGATGGCTGTATGATGTTCCATTGTAGATATATATCAGTGTTCTTTATCCATTCAGCTGTCAATGGACATCTGGCCTCTTGTTTGGCTATTGTGGACATTGCTGCTATAAACACTGGGATGCAGGTGACCCTTCGGCTCACCACATTTGTATCTCTGAGGTAAATACCAAGTAGTGCAATTGTTGGGCTGTAGGGTAGCTCTATTTTCAACTTTTTTAAGGAACCTCCATACTGTTTTCCAGAGTGGCTGTACCAGCTTGCATTCCCACCAACAGTGTAGGAGGGTTCCCCTTTCTCTGCATTCTCGCCAACATCTGTCATTTCCTGACTTGTTAATTTTAGCCATTCTGACTAGTGTGAGGTAGTATCTCACTGTGGTTTTGATTTGTATTTCCCTGATGCCGAGTGACATTGAGCACTTTTTCACGTGTCCGTTGGTCATGTGTATGTCTTCTTTGCAGAAATATCTGTTCATGTCTTCTGCCCATTTCTTGATTGGATTATATGTTCTATGGGTGTTGTGTTTGATAAGTTCTTTATAGATTTTGGATACTAGCCCTTTATCTGATGTGTCATTTGCAAATATCTTCTTCCATTCTATCGATTGTCTTTTGGTTTTGTTGGCTGTTTCCTTTGCTGTGCAACAGCTTTTTATCTTGATAAAATTACAATAGTTCATTTTTACCCTTGCTTCCCTTGCCTTTGATAATGTTTCTAGAAAGAAGTTGCTGCGGCTGAGGTTGAAGAGGTTCTTTGCCTGTGTTCTTTGCAAGGATTTTGATGGAGTCCTGTCTCACATTTAGGCCTGTCATCCATTTTGAGTCTATTTTTGTGTATGGTGTAAGAGAATGGTCCAGTTCCATTCTTCTGCATGTGGCTGTCCAATTTTCCCAACACCATCTGTTGAAGAGACAGCTTCCCCACCCCCCCCCAACTGGATATTCTTTCCAGCTTTGTCAAAGATGAGTTGACAATAGAGTTGAGGGTCCATTTCTGGGCTCTCAATTCTGTTCCATTGATCTGTGTCTGTTTTTGTGCCGGTACCATACTGTCTTGATGATTACAGCTTTGTAATAGAGCTT
>JAQQSY010002237.1:0-13816 GCA_028646535.1 Procyon lotor
TATATGTTAATAAAAAATAATTAATTAATAATAAATAAATAGATAGATAAAAGATTTATTGATTTACTTGAGAGAGAGCACAGCATGGGCAAGCGCACAGGTGAGCACAAGGAGGCACGGAGGGAGAGAATCTCAAGCAGACTCCCCACTGACTCTGGAGTCCAATGCTGGCTTGATCTGCTGATCCCGAGACCATGACCCCAGCCAAAATCAAGAGTCTGAGACTCAACTGACTGAGCCACCCAGACGCCCCTTGGCTCACTTTTTAAATCTGAATATCATCATACACCAAAATCTGATCACAGATAAAATGTAGCTGTGGGAGTTCTTTTCTCTTTTAAATTAAATTTAAGTTAATGCAGAAGGATACATATATTCTTGTCTTAAAGATACGGTATTCTCATTTCTAAGAAACAAAAGCAGCTAAGAATGAGTATATCACGATGAGCTCAAAGAAAGCTCTGAGCTCTTAGCAATTGAAAAACAGCACATTCTAAGCAACCATGCAAAGATCTGTATATATGCTGCTTGACAGAAAATTAGTGAGAGTCACAAACGCGAGCCACATGTATAATCTCACACTTTCCAGGAGCTACATTTTCAAAAGTAATAAGGAAGAAGTGGAAGATACTTGAGTAATATATTTTACTTAACCTAATTTATCCAAAATATTACTGTATTACTATAATGATAAATATATTATTATATTTACATATAATTATACCTACTTATAACTGAGTGTTCAAATTAATGTAATTATTGAATTATATAAAATTAATATTAAAAGTAAATGTTTGTGACGATAATTATAATTTGGATGGATTTGAGAGATAATATTATGATAATAAATATTACATATATAATGTTGTTATTATTATGCTATTATCCTAAACTGCTGATCCGCTCATCTCCAGTCAGAACAGGGTGTGGGCAGCCTGGAAAATGCGGCGAGGCAGGTGCGGTTGAAATGAGTCACCAGGGGGGCGCCTGGGTGGCTCAGTGGGTTGAGCCTCTGCCTTTGGCTCAGGTCATGATCTCAGGGTCCTGGGATCGAGCCCCGCGTCGGGCTCTCTGCTCGGCAGGGAGCCTGCTTCCCTCTCTCTCTCTGCCTGCCTCTCTGCCTACTTATGATCTCTCTCTGTGTCAAATAAATAAATAAAATATTTAAAAAAAAAAAAAAGAAAGAAATGAGTCACCAGGGAGAAGGTGAAAAGGAGACAGAAGATGGGGAAGGAAGAAATAAAGGGCAGAAGAAAAGGAGTGAAAGAAGAGATGGAAGAGGCCAGGGTATCCACCATAGGGAAAGAGGACATTTGACCCGCACAGAAAGAGCACCGAGGAAGGGAGCTAGGGGGTGCGCAAGGGCAGGAACCTCTGAGCATGCGCAACAGGGAACACGGCAGACAACGAAGCCAAGGGCCGGGGAAACTCAGGGAGGCGGGCCTCTTGTGATTGCCGAAGTCAGCCAGGCCCCACAAATGCAGTTCATAAAAATCAAGAGCCTGGAAAAATCCACAGAGGAGCGTCAAGGACAAATACCATTTGTGTAGTTGACAAAAGTAGAATATGGTTCACTTTATGTCCACAGATTGATCCAGTTGCTTAATCTACTTGAGCTCCTGGTAATGGAAGTGAAGGGCCTTCCATGGGAAGGCCTCCCTTAAGGAGAAAATAATTGCTGCGCGGATTTTTCATGAGTGAAGAAGACAAGGCCCACCCTCATGAAGACTAAACCAGTCGTTCAAGTGACCCAACAGTTTTGTTTTTTGGTTTTGGGTTTTTGTTTTTTTTTTTTCACTTTTCCTTGGCCATAATTAGCATTTTTCAGTGGACTGTGGGTTCAAGGTCATCAGAAGATGTTTCCTTGTTTCAAATGCTGCGGCAAAAAAAAAAAGGGTCTCGTGGCCAAACTGCCTCAGGGACACCCCGAGCTAATGCACTGGCTCCTCGCTCGCCTCCCCCTTGAGGGGGCTGACATCTCACGAAAGCCCAGGAAGGTGGCTTTCCCTCCATGCACCCTGACTCATCAGACAAACAAGTGTGGCGTCGGCTCCTCACCATTTCACAAACCCGCACGGTACAAACAGTGCCCCTTAGCCGCCGGTACCGGGGCAGGTAGGTGTTCTTCGGCATGACTAATGCACATGAAACGAAATGCATAGAATGGACCACATGGAGACAGATGGAGAAAAGAGCCTTCATTCTATAAAAGGGAAACCCGAGCCCTATAGCAGCTTCATCCAATAAAAATACGTATTAAAGCTCAAATAAAACAAAACAGAGATGTAATGTTGTAACCGAGTACCTCTTAAAATTAAAGTGAAAGGTAAAACATAAAGTTAAAGAGCATTTAATGACACGAAAAGATGTTTCCAGTATTTTGTTAAGGGGAAAAAAAGCAGGTTATAAAAACAAATGCTCGCTATGATCTCATCTTTGTTAATTTTATGTAAGTAAATGCCCACAGAAAACGTTGGCCTGGGGTACACTCAAATATCAACGGAGGTGGGATTACAGGGAGTTTGTATTTTCTTTTCTATCCATATTTTCCAAATTTTCTGCCATAAACATCATTTTCACCAGAAAGCTCTTCTGGAAAGCATAAGGGGGCTCTGTGTTTGAGATCGCTGTCTAATATTCTCCCCACTTCACCTTGTCCACCGGAGCCGGGCTCCCTCTGGCTCCCCTTGGCCATTAGAAGTGGCCCCTTCTTCAAAGAAGTAGTCCCTCCTTTGCTCCATTAGAGAGCAAGGTGGAACCAAGAGGAAGTAATGACCAGGTTGCAGGACAGACTTTAGGGTGTGGGGTTTTTTATTTTCCTTCACATTTTAAAGAATGTGCCTGGTAACACCCCATAGCCGTTGTTGCAGCTGCCAACAGGAGCCTGAGGGTGTGGAGAGGTCCGTTCCCAGACTGCTGAGACCTGCTGGGAGAGAAATAGAGTGTCCCCCCCCACACACACACCCCATCTCCTGGGACCCCCTGTGAACAGGAATGAAGGAGGGTGGGGCGCACCCAAGCTCACCAGTAAGCTAAGCACAGAGAATTTCACCTTGTCTTCTGGCTCTCTTCCCCCCCAATCTCCCACCCCACCTCCCCCATAGCTGGCCTTCATAAAATTCCAGTACTATATGCAAGAGATTCTGCTATTTGGAAAATTCTCGTGTCTGACCTTTGTAGATCTTCCATTTTGTCTTTTACTTTCCACCATTCCAGCTGAAAATGAAAAATGAATTCTATTCCTGCCACTGCTTAAATTCTCAGGGAAGCTCACTAAAGCCATCAAGAGATTTGGTCTATGGAGGCTTTGATGTCTGATAAGAGGACCGTTGTTCATTCCCATTTGCATCTCTCGGAATTCCCATCATTGAATAAAAAGGAAAGTGACTTAAACTATAAAACTTCAGGTAAAATTAATGTATACTTTTAAAACTTAAAAATGTATGCAGAGAAGGATGGTACAGATATAGTAAATATGAACATGTAAATGCAAATAAAACACAACATGCATAATGATCTCCTTTAAAGAAATCGTTATATATAGGGGCACCTGGGTGGCTCAGTCGGTTGAGCAGATATCTGCCTTCAGCTTGGGTCATGATTCCAGGGTCCTTGGGTGGAGCCCTGTGTCCCTGCTCTGCAGGGAGTCTGCCTCTCCCTCTCCCTCTGCCTGCTGCCCCCCCTGCTTGGGCTCATGCTCTCTCTCTCTCTGTCAAATAGATGGATAAAATCTTTAAAAAAAGAAATCTTTTTGTCAAGGTGTTGACGATGTTTTTTGCCAATGGTGGGATTTTTTTCTTCCCTGTGTCTCTCTCTCACACACATACTCATCCTTGATGTATTTTCTAATTCTTCTATATGCGCATACTGTGTAGTATTCTTATTTAATAAAATAAGCACAATCCAAATTGTATCAGCACATCACCTATACCTAACACATAGAAGATACTTAATAAATATTTTAGTAAACATTTAGTAAATGTAATAAACACTTAATTCTGTTGGAAAATAACAGTAGGCAGCATCTATTGAAAGCTTATTATATGCCAGATACTTACTAAAAGTTTAATATGGGATGCCTGAATGGCTCAGTTGGCTAAGCATCTGCCTTCAGCTCAGGTCACTATCCCAGGGTCCTGGGATCAAGCCCCACACGAGCAGGAAGCCTGCTTCTCCCTCTCCCTCTGTACCAACACCCCCCGCCCCCCACCCCACTCATGATCTCTCTCACTTTGCTGTCTCTCTTTCTCAAATAAATAAATATTTTTAAAAATTAAAATATGTTATATATATATATATGCTCTCTCATTTAAACCCTATAACAGTATTATTAGATCGATACTATCATTCTGCCCTTTTAAAATGATGATTAAGACAGAGTGTTGTCTAGTTTTGTTTTTTTAAGGTTTTATTTGTTTGAGAGAGCCAGAGAGCAGGAGCAGGGGGAGGAGCAGAGGGAGAAGGACAAGCAGGCTCCCCGCTGAGCAGGGAGCCCCATGCAGGACTTGATCTCAAGACCCTGGGCTCATGACCTGAGCTTAAGGCAGCTGCTTAACCAACTAAGCCCCTGAGGCGTCCCAAGACAGAGAGAGTTTAAAAAAGAAAGCAAGTTCCAGAACAATAGGCAGTCTGACTGTAGCCCTTGCTCCCCACTAGGGAGTGGTTTTGATTATAAACTCAAGTAAAATTTGTCATACTTAGATCGATATCTACTATATCTGTAAATGTTTTCTACTCATTGCCTTTGTTTTTAGTTCCTTTTTTTCTTTTTTTTAAGTAGGCCCCACACCCAGTGCAGGGGCTCAAACTCACAACCATGAGATAAAGAGTCAGACCCTCTACCAACTGAGCAACCCAGGCTCCCCATCTTTTTTTTTTCCTTCCACTTGGAACACAATACTGTTCTGCCTTGTCTTTTGAGCATTTTACAGGATTCCATTTTTTTCTCCTCTCTTTGAATATCAGTTATACTTTTTTCCCTAACTTTTTTTAGCAGTTGCCCTAGAGTTTGCAACATGCATTTACAACTAATCCAATCTCTCTTTCAAATAATATTATAACACTTTGCAGACAGTGCAACAACTTAAAACAGAGTATTCCCAGTTTTTTTATTTTTTATTCCTGTCCCTTATAACATAGCTGTCATTCATTTTACTTATCCATAAACAACACTCACTGAATACATTGCTCCTATTATTGTTTTAAACTATTTTCTATTTAGATCAATTAATAATAAAAAATAAATCTTTTATTTTACCTTCATTTATCCCTTCTCTAACACCTTTTTTATATAGATCTGAGTTTCTGACATACATGATTTTCCTTCTCTCTGAAAATCTTTTTTTTAATAATTCTTGCAAGGCAAGTTCCCTGGCAACAATTCCCTCCATTTCTGACTGCCTGAGAAAGTCCTGATTTCTCCTTCATTTTTTGAAGGATAATTTCACGGGATACAGAATCCTAGGTTGGTGATTTTTTTCTTTCAACGGTTTAAATATTTCACTCCCCTTCCTTCCTTCTTGCATGGTTTCTGAAGAGAAGTCCAGTGCAATTCTTTTCTTTGCTCTTCTGTAGATAAGGGGTTTCTTTCCTCTTGTTTCTTTCAAGATTTCTCTTTGTTGGGGCGCCTAGGTGGCTCCGTCTGCTAAATGTCTGCCTTGGGCCTAGGTTAGGATCCCAGGATCCTGCGATCAAGCCCAGCCCACAGCCAGGCTCCTTGCTCAGGGACCCTGCTTCTCCCTCTCCCTCTGCTGCTCCCCCTGCTTCTGCTCTGTACATAAATAAAATCTTTAAAAATATATATATTTCTCTTTGTCTTTGATATTCTGCAGTTTGAATAGGATATGTCTAGGTGTGATTTTTTTTTTTTTTTTTTTTTTTTTGGTATTTATCTTACTTGATATTTTATGAGCTTCCTGGATCTATGATTTGGTGTCTGACATTAATTTGGGGAAAGTCTCAGGACTGTGTCAAATATTGCCTCTGTTTCTTTCTCTTCTTCTCCAGCTGGGATTCCCATTACAGATGTTATATATTTGTAGCTGTCCCAGACTTTGTAAATGTTTTTTCGTCCTTTTTTTTCCTCTTTGAATTTCAGTTTTAGAAGATTCCATTGACATTTCTTCAAGATCACTAATTCTTTCTTTAGCCACGTCCAGTCTCTTGACCAGCCCATCAAACATTCTTCCTTTCTGTTACAGTGGTTTTTGTTTCTAGCCCTTCCTTTTGATTCAATTTTAGAGTCTTCCTCTCTCCGCTTATATTACCTATTTGTTCTTGCATGTTTTCTATTTTTTCCATCAAAGCTTTAGCATATTTAGAAGGGTTTTCTATAGTGTCCATTCTTTATCATTCTACTCCTCTGCTCAGAGCTGTTTCCCTGACAGGTCCCACCTGTGGCTGATAGGAAATCTCAGCTGCAATTAATTATCCTTTTGGAATTTTTCAAAATCCCAGACATCATCCCAGAATTGAGGTATTTTGAATAAAAAGGCTGCTTTGCTTTAGGGCAAAAAGAAGCCACATCCTCCACTGAATTATAAACTCTTTGGCTAATGGGTGGATAATTCATCCTGCTGGCTCAGTGCAAAGCTTGGCCTGGTATAGGCACCCAACACTTGATATCCATTGACCAAAAAGACAATAAAAGATTCTGGATCCTGTACCCTCTCTGACTAGCTTAATAAGAATTTGGAAAGCAGGATCATCCAAGGCTAATTTGAAGTACAGATGATCCATTTATTGATAATTAGAATGTAAGTAATCTCTTAATGCAATTTGGGTATCATAATCTGCTTATACCAAACACTTAACAGATCATTAAGAACAGATTCATCAAAAACAGAAGATCTAAGGGTCAAACAGTTACCAATGTTGAAACACATTCAGAGAACACAGAATAACTACTATGATGCTCATAGAATAAAACCAAATGCTAATGTAATCACCAAATAAATAAAACTAGGTAATAGATGTGTTTTTTCTATTAACCAGCTATATTTTAGCATTTGAAGAAAGTGATGGTACCTTGAATACTTCCAAATTACCTCAGAATTCAACTTTCCCCTCTCTCTGAGGACTAAGAATAGGTTATTTTCAGAAAAGATTTGGGCACTGCTCACCGATTATTTTTTTCATTTGTAAATAGTTCCCCCTTTATAACTTATAATGCCTTTAAGAATTTTCTGCTGATGGAGAAAACCTTAAGGCTACTTAGAATAGACAGACACAGGGGCACCTGGGTGGCTCAGTCAGTTAAGCATTTGGACTCTTGGTTTCTGCTCAGGTCACAATCTCAGGGTTGCAGGATTGAGCCCCATGTCGGGCTCTGCTCTCAGCAGAGTCTGCTCCAGGTTCTCTCTCCTTCTCCATCCCACTTTGTCTCTCTCAAATAAATAAATAAATATCTTGAATAAGAAGAAGAAGAATAGAGAGATGCCGTTTTAAAGATTTTTATGTATTTACCTGAGAGAGAGAAATAGAGCATGGGGGGGGGCAGAAGGAGAGGGAGTGAGAAACTCAAGCAGACTCCACACTGAGTGTGGAGCCTGAGGCAGGGCTTGATGCCAGGACACTGAGATCATGAGCTGAGCTGAAATCAAGAGGCAGCCACTTAACTGACTAAGCCACTCAGGTGCCCCTAGAGAGACGTAGTTTTAAAGATATTCAGTGTTTAGTGTTCCACTAGAGTGTTCTTCCTCAATTTGTCAGTTTCTGACCCCCAGCATTCCCAAATCTGGCCTAACATCAGTTAACACTTCTCAGATGCCTATGATATGTCAGGCACTTCACATATGTTGGCTAATTTACCCCTCACAAGAACACTAGTCAAAGAACTGTGATTGAACCCATTTCATCGATGAGAAAAATGAGGCACGTGGACAGTAAGCAACTTGTGCAAGAACCTGGACTTCAACCCAGGCCACCTCACTTTGGAGTTTGAATTCCTCCCCACTGTTCAATATTGGAAAGAGCCAAAACTTCTGTATTGCCACTGGGTTCCAGGTTAGGAACTCAGACCCCACATTTTCCCCATCAATGAAAGCTCTTAACTGTGGAGTATCCTATTCTGTCGCCAGGATAACACCTGAGTTTTCTGATTGGAACTTTTGTTGTTATTTTGCATATGTCAGAGAGGCTGGTTCCACGGGAAAAGTATGAACCCAGCCTCTAGGACTGGCTTCTGGAATCCCATTATGTAATCAGCTGGGCACACGCCCAAAGCCTTTGACAATAGGTACATTTTAAAAATATTATTATTTTTAGCTGAGGGCATTCTATACAGTGAGTCATTCTTATCAAAAAAACAAATCCCATCAACCTCAAGATCATTTTCTCAGCCCCTCCCTTTGTAGGACTGACATGCTTTCCCACAGAACATTTGATGATAGGAAGCTTCCCCATCTGGTAAAACTGGAAATTACACAGCAGGCCTTGAAAGAAGGATAGTAAAAGGTCTGTACAGCCAAGTCTTTGGAATCTCTCTTTTACAGGCTTGGCAGGAGCATTATGGGGAAGAAGGCTATTGATTACGCTTCACAAACGGGTCTCCAGGATTTTGTTTCTTTAATGACTTACGCAGTAGAGGGTGTCTCAGGGGTAACTCATCATTCCTGTGTTCTTAACAAAACTACTTCTGAGTAGGTGGGTTCTTCTGGGCAATGAAGTTTCTAGGCACTTAATGATTCCTCGATGCAACAAATGTGTATTTTTTTAAATACCAGTCATAGTGATAAGCACAGGAATAAAGGTTATAGGACAAAATTCCTGACCTCAAGGTGCTCACAGTCTAAAAGCAATAAAATAAGGGGCACCTAGGTGGCTCTGTCGGTTAAGTGTCTGCCTTCCACTCAGGTCATGATCCCAGGGTCCCAGGATGGAACCCCGCACCATGGGGCTCCGTGCTCAGTGGGGAACCTGCTTCTCCCTCTCTCTCTTCCTCTGCTGGTGCTCTCTCTCGCTCACTCTCCCTCTCTCAAATAAATAAAATATTTTTTATTTAAATAAAAAATAAAAATAATAAAATATACAAACATCTTTAGTCCCAATGACATGCTATTAAAAACCCCCTAGAGGCACACCTTATTCCAGCGGTGGAAGATCGCCAAGACTAACTCAGAGCGGAGCAGTTCAAAGACAAGAAGTTTGCTAGGCAGTCAAGAGGGGACGGGGTGTTCCAGACAGAGGGAAGAGACTGTCCAAAAGCACTGCAGAGGTGCCCATGATCTTAGGAGGCGGCAAGTCACTCACCAAGATGGGAATGGAAGGATGAAGTGGGAAAGAAGCACCCAACCAGAAATATGAGAGATACAAGAGGTACCTGAAGACCTGGAACCTGCAGAAGTCTAGGAATTCGAGGAAGTCCGAGATCTGAACTAATGCAGCTAGTGGCTGGAAGTGTTAAGAACACTGATTACTGAGGACTGCGAGGAATTCAGAGAGCCAGGGCCAAAAACCTGAGATGGCCACCGACCAACAAGGGCGAGTGCAGGGTGCGTGGGGAATGCTTCGGTACTCGTCCTGCCCTCGTCCCCCTCCAGCAGCCCCCCAGCCCCCAACATACAATCCAAGTTTGAAGAAGGGATGAGCTTGCTGTGCGAACATTGTTCCCAGCCAAGTCCTACAGAGCTCTTCCCAACCAGATGGCTTTCCAAAGCCCTTCTCCACAGAAATTCTAGAGCAACCACTGAGAACCAGAATGACAAAAGGAAAAGAGCTGTGGATCCCACGACCGAAGTCTGAGTAATAATTGATAATAATTATAGCTGATATGGATCAAAGGCTTACTCAAATACAGCATCAAAAATCTCCCCTACATTATGCCCTGAAATCCTTATGGGATTCTGTAAGGAACTCGGCGTAGGCTGTCACTTAGACACTAGCACTGTTTATTTGTTGTCCTAGAGATTTCTTTAGCACAAAAATTAACTGCTGTTAAAATTTAGTAGCTTTTTACATGCATGTTACTCTTAAGTGTTAGATTCAAAGATAAAATGGAAAGCCATTCTATTTCTCTCCATTGAAGAAGCGTATCAAAATGAAGATGTACTTTTAAATATTTAAATTTGTCAAAATTACGTGAAATACTGTCCAATCTAGCAAACTTTTTTTTACAGAAAATAAGTTATTGAGGCAAGTTAGCATTGATCCCAAAAGCAAGACATGAACTATTTTATAACAAATTATCAAATCACACAGATTTTTATTTTCCAATTACTGATTTGCAAGTAATTAGTAATTTTTATTATTTCATGTTCAGTAAGTTGTGTAGTTTTACAAAAATGATTATTAGAGAAATTCTATTCTTATTAGAGAAATAAAGTTTACTAACTAAAATGTTGCTTACTAACAGGAAGGGCACCTTTTTCTAAGCCTCCCAGAACCATTCTCTGAGCCAACAGCCCTGGGAAAGGAGGCAAGAATAGAGAGGAAAAAAAGCAAATCCTATCCCCATGTTCTGAGGCCACAGCAAGTCTCTCTCCAGAGGTCTACACCTGCACGGTGCAGTTATACGAGCCAATACACTCTTCTGCATTCGCTACTTTGGTTCGAGTTTTCAATCCTTGGCTACCAAAAGATTCCTAACTGTTACAGTGCATCATGGTCATATCTGCAAGACTCGCTTCAGGGAAATCAGATCCAGAACCAATGACATTGTCCAAGAAAAAGAACAGGGTTGATCTGCCCAAGGCACCACGGTGGGGATGGACTCCATAGGTGGTCAACAGCTACATTGGGACAGATGGAACAAATGGAGCACAAGCCCCAGGGAAAGGGAGTCATCTAAACGGGCTTGCATTTCTAAGCACCTTTTAGAATATCCCAAATTACTAACTGATAGAATTAAAAATCTCTTACGAAGGTCTGGCTCGATCTCTTATCTCCTATCAGGATTATTACCAAATCACTCCAGTCACCCTGGAGTGTAAAATATGTACCGCCGTCTCTATGAAAGGAAGATGGTCAAATTTGGGGAGAGACATCACTCAGCTAGACGAAACCACAAGCAAGAAAAGCAGGAGATAATAAACGAGGAAATAACACCTGGCTCAACTTGAGTGACAGCCGTTAAATTAACTCTACTTAGGAGGTTTTCTAAAAACATAAATCTCCAAGTTGTCAGGGTGATGCTCAGCATAACAATCACAACATATCCAAATATACAGTATCTTCAAGTAATTAAATCAGCTCTCTGTCACCAGAAAGACTTTTATTCCCTCTGATTAGATTCCCTCCATGAGGGGCGCCTGGGTGGCTCAGTCGTTAAGCGTCTGCCTTCGGCTCGGGTCATGATCCCAGGGTCCTGGGATCCAGCCCCTCATCGGGCTCCTTGCTCTGCAAGAAGCCTGCTTCTCCCGCTACCATTCCCTCTGCTTGTGTTCCCTCTCTCGCTGTTTCTCTCTGTCAAATAAATAAAAAAATCTTTAAAAAAAAAAAAAAAAAAGATTCCCTCCATGAACCTTCCAGGCCACCTCATCCGTGAGACAGGGGCTTTCAGTGACTAGCTAAGGACTGGATGTCAGCCATTTAATTGCAGAAGTGGAAGTCCAAGAGTTGAAAAACAAATGCATCTTCTCTGTTTTTACATCATAGAGCACACATCCCTCCCGCTACCCCTAGAGTTGACAATATACACGTTTTTCATCTATCAGCTCTAAGTAAATCAACATTACCAAAATATGCCATAAGCAAATGGAACTGGTGGAGCCACAAGGATTCTGCAAAAACCTTTTTTAATTTGATTTCACAAGGACTATAGCCCTACAGCCCAAATAAAAGCCATCAGTTGAAGCTCTACCTAGATAAAACCCTGCAAAGAGTATTTTGTTTGCTTCCCTGACTTCCGCACTATTAATGCTCGTGATAGCTCTCTATTTTTGGACCTCTCTACTCCATTGGCTTCAAGGACATGGCTTGGCTTCTTTCTTCTACCAGCCCTCTTTTCAACAACTGATTTGAGAATGATTTTTTTTTTTCCTAAACCACTCGCTGATGTCACTTTGACCCAGTCTCATAATTGAACATTCAAAGAGTACCATGATGGAGCATTAAAAAAACAAAAAAACTCAGGATCTTGTTCTAAATTTTTTCCTTAGAATCCTATCTTTTCTTGCAGCGCGAGCTTTGCCGCTAAGGAAATGCACAGCAGCATTTTCCACAAAGTGCAATTTGCTGGGACGTTATTTCGTTTTCTCACATTGCTAGTTAGCAGTTAGGATGGAGCTCAGACTTACAAACGAAAAGCATGAGGAGGATACATTGGCACAGGTTCTTCTAAAAATAATGACATATTTAATTTTGATCTTCAACTTGCAAAAAATGGTTATTTCTCTTCTGGTGAATTTTATCAAATGGTTTCCTACAGCCATGGCGCCCAGCCCTGGCGAAGCATCAGAATCCCTGTGAGGTTGTTTAAACATACAGATGCCCAAGGCCCTGGTGCCAGAAATTCTGAATCTGCAGCTCGCATTTGTATATTTAAAAGCTCCACAGGTAATTTGGATGGGCAGCCAGCACTGAGAACTGCTGTTCTACAATATGTCTAAACCTTTTCTTCTTAGGGAAAGGCGTACAAAGATGAATGGACTCCTGAGTTTTGAAAGCAGCCATTCAATATTGACCCGTGTTTTTAGGTAGCGACTCCAGTGGCAGAAGGGGCAATGTAAGACTGGGGAGGCAAGGAATGTCACCTCGTCCCACCGTCAAGTCTGACATCTGCTTGTCACGCTCTTCGCCACCCTCACCTGAACACCAGCCTCTTTCCTCACCACACCAGCTGTGTGGTGCACAGCCGTCTGCTGCCTGGATGTCCCCAAGTCCTTCAGCCTGCTGGGGTCCCTTCCTTTTCTGAGCTCTTGATAAAACTAACTTAGATCTCATTTCTCTAACAGCGCAAATACTCAGGGAACTTTCCCACATCTTTGAGACTTACTGGGAGGGGAAGTAGGAAGTGAGAGCCCTGCCCATCACCAGGCTGCTCACCAAGTTTCCCATCCGCTCCCCTGCAGCGGCCGGCCCCAGCACCGCAGGGCCCGCTACTCCTGCTGGGCAGAATGATGGAGCTCTTCTTCGGTGACCACATCATCCAGGGGTGGCCCCCTAGCATCCCTAAAAATCCACTCAGCTCTTTGGCCATCCAAAGCAACCATTCTCTTTCCGAAACTTGACCACTCACTATTAAATGAATGTTTTCTGTCCATGAAACTTGTCCTCAAACACCTCACCGAGATCAGCCTGAATTCATAATTAAAATTTTATTTAAAAATTTGTAAGCTTCAGAGCTCCTGGGTGGTTCAGTCGTTAAGCGTCTGCCTTCCGGTCAGGTCGTGATTCCAGGGTCCTAGGATCGAGCCCCACATCGGGCTCTCCGCTCAGCAGGAAGCCTGCTTCTCTCTCTCCCACTCCCCCTGCTTGTGTTTCCTCTCTCTCTCTCAAATAAATAAATAAAATCTTTTAAAAATAAATAAAAATAAGTAAAAATAAAGTAAAAATAAAAAAACCTGTAAGCTTCTTTGAACTCTTGAAAGATTTTCTGATCGCTTCTCGGCCTTTTGGCTAAGATCAAGTGAACTCTTGAAAGATTTTCTGAATACAAAGAAGTCCTTCCACAAAGCCTTTGAAAACTCCCAATGCCCTTGCTAATTAGAATCTTGGATCCTTTCACCTCCACCATGGATGGTGTCCATATATTCTTTAACAACCGGCTGGGGGTTGGAGCAAGTCTGACTTTGTAGCTTTCTGCGGTATCAAAATTCTTGCCCAGGTGGATTGCAAGCTACAGCAGCATGCTGTGATCTCCCAAGAGGGAAGAGCCAGC
>JAQQSY010002238.1:0-13816 GCA_028646535.1 Procyon lotor
AAACAAGAGTCCAGGACCAGACGGATTCCCTGGGGAATTCTACCAAACTTTCAAGGAAGAAATAATACCTATCCTCCTGAAACTGTTTCAAAAAATAGAAACAGAAGGAAAACTTCCAGACTCGTTCTATGAAGCCAGCATTACCCTGATCCCCAAACCAGGCAAAGACCCTACCAAAAAGGAGAATTTCAGACCAATATCCCTGATGAATATGGATGCCAAGATTCTCAACAAGATCCTAGCTAATAGGATCCAATAGCACATTAAAAAGGTTATTCATCATGACCAAGTGGGATTTATCCCTGGGATGCAAGGGTGGTTCGACATCCACAAATCAATCCATGTGATAGAACAGATCAATAAGAGAAGAGAGAAGAACCACATGGTCCTCTCAATTGATGCAGAAAAAGCATTTGACAAAATTCAGCATCAGTTCCTGATTAAAAGTCTACAAAGTATAGGGATAGAAGGAACATTCCTCAACATCATCAAGTCTATCTATGAAAAGCCCACAGCGAATATCATTCTCAATGGGGAAAAGCTGACAGCCTTCCGTCTGAGATCAGGAACATGACAAGGATGCCCACTCTCAACACTCTTGTTCAACATAGTGCTAGAAGTCCTAGCGACAGCAATCAGACAACAAAAAGAAATAAAAGGTATTCAAATTGGCAATGAAGAAGTCAAACTCTCTCTCTTTGCAGACGACATGTTACTCTATATGGAAAACCCATAGCCAGGTAACCAATATTAAGAAAGTAACTTAAGTCAGGGAGTGACATTTGTCATTTGCACAACACTTGACCAACTCCGCTTTTTTCTCTATCTGTGTGGAAAACTTCCAGAGCAAGTCATTGAATGGGAAAGATTTGCTTATCAAATTCACGGTCAAATGGTCTTACCTGTGCTAATCTGTGCATATAAAGTTTCCATAACTATAGAGGGACCTAGAAGGTATTAAGCTACATGAAATGAGTCAGACAGAGAAAGGTAAATACTGCATGATCTTACTTATATGTGGAATCAAGAACAAAACAAAACAAAGAAAAGAACAGAAAGAGTCTCATAAATACAGAGAACAGAGAGAAGGAGTAGGGCAGATGGGCAGAACTAGTGAAGGGGATTAAGGGGAACAAAATTCCAATTATACAATAAATAAGTCATGGGGATGAAAAGTACAACATAGGGGATACATAGGGGATACAGTCAATGAAATTATAAAAACATTGCGTGGGTGCAGAGGGTGACTACACTTACGGGGTGAGCTGTGAGCGCTGTGTAAAATTGTAACATCACTCCGTGGTACATCTGAAACTAATATAACATTGGGCCTCAACTATATTTCACTTACAAAAGTGTCATAACCCTAAGCATCTTTACCTTTAAAAGCATCTTGTAACACTAAAAAATAAAATAAATGTATTTGGGGAAAAAATAAAATAAAAGCATCATTATCTTTTATTCTAAAATATCACCTCCTTTCTGTGTTCCCAGAAGCATCACTCCTCTAAATATTCCTGAAAGAAGGTAGGAAGGAAGGAAGGAAGGAAGGAAGGAAGGAAGGAAGGAAGGAAGGAAGGAAGGAAGGAATGGAGGGAGGGAGGGAGAAAAGAAAAAAGGAAAGAAAAGAAAATAAAAGAAGGGAAAAGGAAGAGAGAAGAAAAGAAAAAAAGCAGAAACTCTTTCTTATCCCCCTTCCAGGACGATGATCTCCCAAGGATGGGAACAATCGTCATCTTGATGCCACATCAAAACCGGATCCTTGGTTTTCGAGATGAGTCTGGTGAGGATTTTGAGAGACAAGACCAGCAGGCATTTCTGGTGGAGATGGGACTTGTTACAGCCTTTGGAAATATACCCCTGAAAATGTTATAAACACATACCCTGGCCCCGGCATCCTTATTTTTAAAGAATCTATCCCATTACGATAAAAGGACTAGGATATCAAATTATTTATACAAGATTATTTTTGAAACATTTTTAGATTAAAAAAAAATCCTGGAAAATAGTCTGAATGTTTAGCTAAGATTTGATTATGAATAATCTGACCTTCATACTATGGAATATTATGTTGCTACTTATCTTAACTGATGCCAAGTTTTCCTTTATAACTGAGCATATTAATTATGCAGTTTAGAAAAATGTTTCAGCTTTTTGCACTGTTTCTTCCTCATTTCTTCCCGTCTTCACCGTCCAGGACAGGCTTTCTTGGGACCCGGCTCTCACGCCGCGCCCCTGTGCCGGGCGGTGCCCACAGGCCCTGAGAGCAGAAGTGCAGGGGTGCGGAGGAGGCGGCAGCAGAAGGGAGTTTCCAGGTGCGGGTCTGGCTGGGCAGCCGGGAGTCTTGCTGTTTCAGAGTCGGACTCAACGGCTGTCCTCTCCTCCCCTGCCCTCAACCCATGTCTAGGGGACAGCCTGTCACATTCAGCTCCCCAGTCCCTGGCCAAGGCGGGGTCTGCGGTGTGGAGTGACTGGCCGAGCTGGCTTAGGGCTCGGGGCTCTGGGCTGCCGAGCTGGTTCCTTCAGCTGCGGCTCAGCTTCCAAATCATGTGATCTCACCTGTTTCCATTCCCGCTTTTCTTCAAGTTTTCACTTGAAGAAAAGTGCATTTTCACTCCTTCACTATCGTCTCGAGGGCTATGGGAGGGATGTAGGTGAACAAGTGCGTTCAGTCTGCTGTCTTTAGCCGCAGGTCCTGTCCTGGTTGACCAGGGCTGTGATGACAGAGTTGCACAGACTGGGGGACTTACCAGACATTTACTTCTCCCAGTTCTGGAGGAGGGGAGCCCCAGATCAAGCTCCTGCAGGGTTGGTTTCTTCCGAGGCTTCTGTCCTTGGTCAGCAGATGGCCGTCTTCTCTCGGTGTGCACGCACCACCTTGCCTCTGTGTGTCTGTGTCCCCGGTGCCTCTTCCTTCTCCTGGAAGGACGCCGGCCCTGTGGGGTTAGCACTCCCTCAACAGCCTCATATCGTCAGCTCTCTAAATGGCCTTCTAGAAACATCCAGATCTTCAGGAACTAGAGGTTTGCGCTTCAACATAGGAGAAGGTCCATGTTGCATAAAACTGTGTTTCCGTGTTGTGTGTGTGTGAGCACGCAGGAAATTGAAATGGATCATGTATTTTTTAAATGTAATTTTATTTTTTCAGCATCCCAAGAGTCATTGTTCATGCACCACACCCAGTGCTCCAGGCAATACGTGCCCTCCTCAATACCCACCACCAGGCTCGCCCAACCCCCCCACCCCCGCCCCTCCAAAACCCTCAGTTTGTTGCTCAGAGTCCACAGTCTCTCATGGTTCATCTCCCCCTCTGATTTCCCCCAATTCACCCTTCCTTTCCTTCTCACAATGCCCTCCATGTTTTTCCTTATGCTCCACACTTGAGACATAAGGTAATTGATTTTCTCTGCTTGACTTATTTCACTCCCATGACCATGTATTTTTCCCATGAGACTTATGGCCAATGAACGTTTAAAAGCCACTGTCCTAGACAGTCCTCTCTTGTACATTACAAGTCAGGTGGAGCTGTGACTGCCTTCTCTGCCAGCCTCCAGATGCTTCACACGGAAAAGAAATCATAGCCGTCAAAAAAAAAAAAGAAAAAAAAAAAGAAATCATAGCCGTCTGCTCAAAGAAACGGTCTAGTTGTGGCTTCAACTGATTCCTTCCTTCCTACTTTATTTTAGTTTTTTTTTTTAAAGATTTTATTTATTTATTTATTTTATTTTTATTATTTTTATTTTTTCCCAAATATGTTTTATTTTTTCAGTGTTACAAGATTAATTGTTCATGTACCACACCCAGTGCTCCATGCAATAGTTTTAATTTGATTTAATTTGATAGTGAAAATGCAATTGAAATAATTGAAAATTAAAATTGCAATTAGAATATTTTAGATTAAAGGATAGGAAATATTTTTAAGATAGAAGCAAAAGCGTGGCCTAGAGCCAAAGTCTAAACTTGTGAAAGTGTTAGACAGGAGATGGGGACCCGCGACACAATCTGCGGGGCCCCAGCACACGGACACGCAGGGCTCTTGTGCATAATATTAGGAATTATGAAGGTGGCCATGGCAGAGCCTGAATCCAGCACAGGACCTCTGTGCATGGCTGCGTGTGATCGCACGGGTCCCATGTTGTCATGCCAACCACATCCTCGCCACCTGAGGATGACCCAGGAGTTTCTAGACTCCTGCAGAGTGGATGGCTCGGTTTCCTCCCAGCTGCTCGGAAGTCAGAGCCACATGCCCTGCGTCCTGCCCAGCAGGCCTTCCCTGGCTCGGAGTCATCATCGTCCCCAGAGAGAGGGGCACAGAGGCGGCACAGCCTGGGACCCAGCGTCACCCCACTGGCTGCCGGTTGCCACACCGTGCCCGGGGGGCCGTGTCCCACCCTCTCGAGGGCTGGCACCACCACTCACATGTCCGTCTGTGAGGTCAATTTGGGAGTGAAATGTCTCTAAAGTGCTTTATTCCTTGAAGGAAAGAGGAAAACAGAGCTTGCTCTGATTGCCCTTAGAAAATAGCTTCTTTTTATGTTGAGGTGGGATAATTTCCTACTGCTGTTTGGGCATCTGAAAACCGCTCATGGTGTGGACAGGAAACTCAGGGATGGAACCAAGGAGCCCCTGGGAGCTGCCTTAATGCAGGCACCTGCTACGAGAGGGCATCGGACTTTTACGTCACTCTCCATGTGTTAAGTGCAACTGAATGGGCACAATTTATTCCAGCAAGGTGAGCTCTACTCTTCCCTCAGGTTCTTTCATGTTTGTTCCAGATTGGACTCACTCTGAGAGCTGCTGTTCTTACCACACCCCCTTGGGGGTTCTCAGTCCCCCAGGGTGCCTTCAGGAGGCAAACCAACCAATAAAATTAGTTTCCAGAGTGTTCCAGGTTGTCGGGGCGCCGGACCAGGATAGGTTTCTCACTGATCCAGGGCTCCAAGATCCTTGTCCCGGGCACAGAGAGGGAAGCCTTTTGATGCAAACACACTTTCTCAGGAGCCTGCGGACGTGGCCATGGAGGAGTCTTGGAGGCCCCATCTGGGCCCGGAGTCGAGGGGAGGGAAAGGCAGGACAATCTGACTCACTTCACAAGCAAAAAGAGCTTCGTCCCAATTGCACAATGTGTCCGGTTCCATATATATTCCATTTATAGTGAAAGTGAAGAACACGATAACTTGGATGATAATTTCTAGGTCAACACTCCCGCAAATAAGTGCTCCGGATACTGTCTCAGGCTTCCTTATACCCAGAAGTCTTTTGAAAAGATTAACACAATAAGAACATTCGAGAGAAAAGATAGTAAACATATAAATACATTCCCAAGAATAAGAAAATGAATAGAAGAAAAACCTAAGTCCTTTGTGCTGCTGAGCAAACAAGTTGAATTTGTCACGTTTCCTTCCAAGACAGAATACGGATTCTTCCCTGCACTTCTGCCTATTGCGTTTTCACAGGAAAATTTCCATCCACCTCTTGGTTTCATCTGAATATGCAATCGGGGACCCATTGAGGTGCCTATTGGAAGAGACAACATCTCTTTTTGAAGCATTCGAGTCAAATAAATCCGATGAATGCTTGCCGCATGATCCCAGGGTGGGTAGGATCTGACATTTTCCAAGTGCCTTGTGTGCGGGGTTGGGTGCGGTCTGAGTGAGAAGAGGAAATGGGGACACGTTTTCCTGAGAGCAAGTGCAGATGCTGTGCTTCGGAAAACTCTTGCTTGGTTTCGGAGCCTTCACAACAAATTTTCCGATTTTTGCTATGCTGCAAGTGTAACTTCTTTGGTAACTGATTCTCTAACTATTGTCACAGCTTTCTTAAATTAAAAACTCACCCTCTGATCAAAGCGTGTGAGTCACCGTCACAGACAACGGGGACAGGGAGGGGAGGGGTCGTGCGGCAGGGGCCTGGCGGCCAGGGGCCTTCTGAGGTCCTCCCTCTTGTCCCAAGTGTGGAGGTTGTCAGTCCTGGAGGGGCCCCGACTTGTCTTCCCCTTCGCTCCTCACTCCACCCGGCAGGACCCCACATGTGTTTGCCGGACACTCGCCTTTTCTTACTCCAAGAGCCTACGTAAAATGTCACCAGTTTGCTTCTGGCTTCTTATTATGGGAAGTCTGCCTCCCCAGGCTGTCAGGAGGGCCTCGCAAGCTCTCCTCTACCCACGCCACCCTCGCTGCTCGCAACTGTCCTGGCTAGGTCGGATGGTTCGGAAACATAACCCTGGGCTCCTCATCAAAGGGCGGCCAGCGGGCCAGCAGGCCAGTGGAAGACTGGGGCGGAGCCGCCAGGGCCGAGAAGGCAGGTGGCCCCTGGGAGCAGCCCAGGCAACGGTTGGATCCTCCCCGGAGACAGCCCTGCCCTCACCTGGCTCTCAGCATCTGAACACTCATTCTGGCTTCCATAACCGTGAGATGACCGCGGAACGTGAGCAGCTGGAGGAAACACATACATGCCTCAAAGGTAGGAATTCTTTTTTTTTTCTTTTTAAGATTTTATTTATTTATTTGAGAGAGAGAAAGATAGTGAAAGTGAGAGCATGAGCAGTGGGGAGAGGGAGAAGCAGGCTCCCCGCTGAGCAGGGAGCCCGATGTGGGACTCGATCCTGGGAGCCTGGGGTCATGACCTGAGCCGAGGGCAGAGGCTTCACTGACTGAGCCCCCCAGGCGCCCCGGGAGGTAGGAATTCTTACCTCAATTCCTGCTACAGGCACAGCTGCTCAGGACCTGCTGCTGTCCTCCGGAGACCCGCAGAGGGCTCCCCTGCAGAGCCAGGCGCTGCCCTCCACGCCTCCAGACGGCCCGTGCCTCCTCGCAGAATATTTGCCCCTCCCCCAAGTCCAAACTATTCGTCTTTCTGGTCAAGCTCAAATGTGCTTCTCTCCTCCTTCAGGACGCCTTCTGTATGCTCACCAACACCTCCCCGTGTTTCTGATCTGACACTGGATGTCACCTCTGCTTCCTCTTCTTTGAACGACGTAGTACTTGGATCTAGGAGGAGCGATCGGAGTCTGGCCCATCGGCCCTTCGGCCCTGCCACTTTCACCTCCCCCACTGGCCCACCAGCCCCTGTAAGGCAAGGGCCTGTGAGAAAACAGCAATAGCAACAGCCTGGGGGGCAAGATTTCTCGCCATGCACGCGCCCTGCCCCAGGGAGCCTCCCTCCGATGCTTTGCACTGAGTTCCTTCGACGGCACGTCTGTGCAGTCTTGCTGGAGACACTTTGTAGGAGGTTCTGTGCCTTGGGTTTGCCTGGTGTTTTCTCGTGGTTGGACTGAGGCTCAGCATTTTTGGCAAGAATAGCTCAGAAGCGACATGCCCCCTGTCCCTCTTCACCTTGAGGAGACTCAGGTGTGCACTCGGTTGGGAAAGATGTTCTTCCCGAGAGGAGAAGCTTGTGCCTGTCCTATTCCGTGGGCATGTGGGACGGGAGAGAGAATGTGATCTGCAACGGGGAGATGGGCTGTAGCCCCAAAGACCTTATTCAATCACACAACTCAGGGAACTCATCACTAGGGGCAGGGATCTTGTATCTTTTCAAGAGCGTCATCTAAAATAGCCTTGTTTTTAAAGAAATTGCTGTGCTCTGGTCTCTCCTGAGCCACCTGATGTTTTTCCGGATCCCTTCCTGATTGGAGCCTTCTTAATTTTTTCCTATCGGATCTCAAGCTTTTCCCAGCTTTACTTTCCACCCCGAATTCCCATCGCCTTTCCCTGTGGTCAGGAAAACGGGAAAGACCTTAGCTCTCTTATTGGACTAGAAGATGCAGCGTTGATATGTTTTGGTCATAAACGCACACAGACTCCACACACAGAGCAATCAATGTTGTTGATGACATTGTCCTCACTCTCTCACCTTACTGTATTTGAAGTTCATTTCAGAGAATGAGCGATTCATCTCTTCCTTGACCCTCGTTACCGGCATTGTCCTTAAGCAACTGTAGTTGGACGTGGAAAAAATGCACGGAGGACCTTCTGAACCAAAGCACTGACCAAAAGTTTGCCTTCAGTGTGAATGGTCTTTTCCATCATGAAGTTCATGATGACTTTTACAAATGGGCACCAGTTGGGAAAAGAGAGCCATGGTACACAGAACAGAATGGGCAGCCTTCCCTAGTCACCAAAAATCAAGCTTCAGTGAAAGCCTTCCCTCCACGTTCAAAGTACAGGCAGCAGAAATCTGTCCCACAGAGAGCTGAGGGCTCTGACCAGTCAACAGTTTTCTGCTCTGAACCAGAGGGAGGCTGGGGTTGGAGAGCGCTGAGGATGCCCAGAGTAGTTTTTCATTAGTGAAGGATCTGAAGGAGGAAGGGGCTATCTAGATTCTCTGAAGCTGTCACCAGGGACAGGTGCATCAGCAATTTAGGTCATCCTGGAAATAAATGCTTCTTATGGGCAGGAAGGAGAGGTATGAAAGATGAGCGTGGAAGGACAGGCGTGTGAATTCAGACACAATTGGGTCACACAGATGTTGCTTTCATTTGGAAAGTGCTGCCGGACAAGTAATGCCCCCCACATGCCCACACCTTCATCGCTGAGATCCATGAATATGCTACGCCCAGAGATAGTTCGCAGACAGAATTGAGAGAGATTGGGAGATTATCCTGGATTATCTGGGTGGACTGAATGTACTCATGGGGGCCTTGAAGAGCGGGCCTCAGTCCTTTCTCAGGGCACTGAATTCTGCCCTCCACCCAGAGCAGCAGGGGACAGATTTCTCCTTGGACCTGCGGGAAGGGCCACCACCTACTAACAAGTCAGGGATTTAGGCTACTGAGACCCGCATCACATTTCTGCCCTCCAGAACCGCAGAATAGTAAAACTATGTGGTCTTATACCACTCGGTTTGTGGCTAATTTGTTACGCAGCACACACAGCTCAGTGGCCACCAGAAAGCATCATGTGTGTGATGAGTGTGATGAACGTAGAGACAGTGACAACAAACAAAGGAAGGGACTGTGTATTTCACATGCAATTTTCCAATGTGAGTTGGCTCTAAATTTCAATTCATGGACATTATCCTAGCTCTTTGCTAACACATAATAGACATTGCTGAAAATCAAGACTTTGGCTAAACGATGTTGCTATGGCTAAGTGACCATCCAATAAGAAAGAGCATCCACTTGGGCCAGGAATTAATAGCTTGTCTGCCTCCTTATCTTCGTTTATTTCCTTATTTAACTGTTACCTTTTTTTCAATAAACATCCTGTTTTAGAATCACAACATAACAATTGTTGGAGCCCTGTCTTGTATTTTGCAGCCGTAACTGGAAATCTGAAAAACATTTTTCTTTCTCTATTTCAGTGACAGGTTTCTAAATTGGTAAATTGCTACAATTTTTCAGACCCAGCAGGACTCCCCGGCCTTACTGAGTGTTTGCCACGAGCTTCTGATTTCCTGCGTAACCTTCCCATCAGCCCATCCATTTCTATTCTCTATGCCTGTTGTCTGGCACAGAGCAAGGTGACTCATTCCCCAGAGATGTCTATTTTTCTGGCCCCAGAAAGCAATTATTCTCAGAGATAACCCAGGAAAGCTCCAGAAAGGCCCATGAGGAGGGACATCAGGAGAGATTTTGATCCTGTAGGATGGGACTCGGTGGTGTGTTGTTCATTCCATGCCTGCACTCTTGGGATCTGTCCTTGTTTGGGCTTCCTTTCTTTTTGACGTCCGACTCTCTCTTGCTGCTCACTGTCTTCACCCTTGTGCTCCTGGAGAGGGTCTGCCATCTTTCAACTTGAACCTCAACCACACAATCACTATAGATATATACCCATGGCATTTGAAAACAAATGGCTTTCAAGCCTAGTAAATCCCCTTTGTCCTGTACAAGGATAACCAAGTTCCCCAAGACCATGGAAGACCTATGGCATTGCCATGACTGCATTAACTTGGATTTCCCTGGCTTCTCTGCAACTTGGTGATGAATCTTGGTTTCACACAATGTCCTCCCCAAGTGTTTTGGGGCATCCTCTTGGTGCACCTTGTGCTTCATGATTTTCTTTGCTGTTGCACACACTCGTTTCTACCAGGTGCTTGTCACAGTCTATTCCTGCTGAAACACTGCAGTCCCCAAACAAGTACTGGATTCAGGGATCACTAGTGTTCACTATGGGGGGATCTTCTATGCTGGGGCCATTTCAGCAGAAGCCAGAGTCCTCAACTAATAAGCCACATTTTATACAAAACAACTCTTAGCAACATGCAAGTATTCTCAAAGGAGACTGGGAAATGAATTTGTCTAAATCTGAGGAGCATTGGAAGGAAGAAACAAGCAAGCTTAGAGTATTTTTTCTGGAATTTTTAGCCTAAAGAAGTGAAGAGTGACTCTGAGCTAATTGGAAAGTGGGCAAAATATATCTTACATTTGTGTGTGCGTGACTGCCAGAAAGCAATCCTTTATTACACACTCTGTTGAGTTGAGTCAGTGGCCATGAATCCATTGTAGAAATCTTGGGGCTTGGTGAAATGGCACATCCTTCCGGCTGAGCCATTACAGGTGTTGGGAGTGCACCTGTCAGCAGCCTGAGCCCCCCCCCAGTAAAGCTCATATTCACTGTGCTGTGGGTTCCGGACTTCTGAAAACAGCTGTTTTAAAGAAAAAAAAATCTGTTTGGGAGACCAGATGATTGGGATGAAGGAATAGAGTGGCCCAAATAAAAAAAATGAATATACTTCATATAATTACACTATTATCAATTTCACAAAGTGAGGTTTGAAGCTCTATGGCTTAAATTTTTTTGGAAAGAAGAGCTTTGCATTTATCTTCAAATATCAAGGGTCGAGGGTTATTTTTCCTGTTTGTTTGTTTTTTGTTTTTTTTGGCAAATGTGTGTGAATGTATAAATTCAGGTCTTAAGTTCAATTTAAAAAAATTGGATTGATAGACCCCTAATGAATCAGGAGGTAAGGAGTCACCCTGTGTCATGGTCTTCACAGGACATGTCACCCTTGTGACTAATGGAGTAATGAGTCAAATCTCTCTGATAGTGCTAAAATGTCACTTTGAGGATTCTATCAGATATGGGAAAAAAATGGACCTGATTTTAACATAATCACATGTGCAGAAAATGGAGATGACCCTGAACCACCAAGATGGCATAGGGGCAGCTCACCACGCCCTTGAATTATGGGGATATCCACAGCACGACCCTGAACCACCAAGATGGCGTAGGGACAGCTCACCATGCCCTTGAATTATGGGGACGTCCACAGCACGACCCTGAACCACCAAGATGGCATAGGGGCAGCTCACCACACCCTTGAATTATGGGGGGACATCCACAGCATGACTGTGAACCACCAAGATGGCATAGGGGCAGCTCACCACGCCCTTGAATTATGGGGACGTCCACAGCATGACCCTGAACCACCAAGATGGCATAGGGGCAGCTCACCACACCCTTGAATTATGGGGGGACGTCCACAGCATGACCCTGAACCACCAAGATGGCATAGGAGCAGCTCACCACGCCCTTGAATTATGGGCACGTTCGCAGCACATCAGATGGCACCAACCAATCTACACCCATCCATCTTGTTTCTTTCAGAGAGCAAACCACATAAAAAGAATCCATGTGTCATGAGAGCTACCTCTGGTGGCCAGGACTCCCACCTCATGACTTGCAAAAATATGGGACGGCCAGACAGAGGTGGCCCAGACCGGCCCGATAGCCTGCTTGTATGCTGACTCAGTTATCTTGTCTCAGCTGCCCTGTGTCATTCATGTAATTCTTGGGGCTCTTCAGCTACGAGAGGTCAGGCACAAAGAAATCCGTACCCGCAGCTCCCAATGTTCCATTTTCAAGATCTCAAGCATTGCTGATATCAATTACTGCCCAATGAGGATTGTATTTTTCTGGGATGGAAGCAGCGCCCGGTTTTGCTGACGGAGCCCCCATCATTCCCGAGGCAGACGCCCACATTGCACTTGACACGGGGAGGCTGACGGCTACAATTTCCCCGCATAATTCTGTCATCATCCATAACTTTATTTTCTGTCCCATCCTTGGGAGTGTAGGTATGTCACGGGTTATTGCATCTTTGGGGAAGAGTCCCCCAGTGAAAGGAGAGAGGGACTATCTATATTTAGATGAACTTAGTTAGAAAATAAAAAAAGAAGTTCTTGTTTCAGAACAGACTTGGAAGATGACTGCTCAGACCAGCATTTCCTCAGAGGGATGGTTACTTGGTAGGCTTTCAGCTCGCAGAGTCCTACTGAGCTCATTGGACATTATTATGATGGGGTGCAATGAAGATCTGGGGGATCCCTGACTTCAGCACCCAGTTCTTAGGGTTCCTGTTTGCTCTCATTTGGGCTCCTGAAAGCCTGAAGCCATTTAACTATAATGGAGCTCCTTTTTCTCCAGAAACAGTTTTATTTTCTTTAAAGTGTCAGAGTCCAATGTAGCAGGCTAAATATCACCTTTCGTGCCTTCCCCCTTCTGGGTGATTCTCTGTAAGTCAAGGTGATTAATCTGTGCTGTAAACTTGAACCCTGACTTTTTCCTTCTGCAGACCATCGCTTCACTGCTGACATGTCATAATGCATTCCGTGGTTTTCTGTCAGACTTGGGCTCATCACGGTCCTGTGTTTCCATTTTATTATTTCTTTCCTTCTCAAATGGAGCCCTGGCCTTGCAGAGACCACGCTCATTTTTCTGCATTTGTGTGGTGGGTCACAGTCGGCCTCAGAATGAACTGGCTTCAGTCTCAGGATGCACAAATTGTGCTGAAGGGATAGTCCCCATAGGGGAGAGTGGATTTTCCCCTGAGGAACCAAATCCACGAAGGACTAATTAAGAACGCAGAAACTATGGGAATGGTTTCAAACAGAGGGGACACAAGTAACTTTACATAGGTGCCGAGCATCTGGAAAGGGGAACCAGGTATTGGTAAATCTCAGAAGCACCTAGCACGTCCAGAGCTTGGGTGACCCATTCATTAGTAAATGGGGGAAGCTGCTAATACCTCCACAGTTTGGGGAAACACAAGGAAGACGTGAGATGATCAACTTTGAAGGTCAGAGGAGGGATGCTCATGAGGCCAGTGTCCTGACCTCAGGACTAAGGGACAGCTGTGCTTGGATCTGAGAGTGAGTTGCCATGTAGTAGACCCAGAAAGCATGCGGTATGCAGCTGTTCCTGGAAGTCAGTGCCCAAGGAAGAGAGCCATAGCTGAGCCACGGCTGCCCGGGGCTGGGAGTGGGTGGGGAGATCTTTGGGGAGCTTGAACCCCGAAGGACATGACTTTCCCCTCCTCTTGCAAGGCTGTGGCTCCATCTTTACCTTGAGCTGAGACACTGGTCTTTTTCAGCCTTCTGACTCAAACTAAAACATTGGTTCTCTGGGGGTCTGCAGTTCATAGCTTTCAAACTGGAGCTACACCAACCAGCTCGTCTGGGTCTGCAGCTTGTCCACAGCAGATCTTGGGACGTCTGAGCCTCCATTATTGTGTGAGCCAAATCCCTGTAATAAGTAAGTAAGTAAGTAAATAAGTAAATAAATAAATAAATAAATAAATAAATAAACAAAAATAGGATAGTGATCTGTGTCTCTGGAGAATCCCAACATGGGAACCAAGACTTGGGATTGGAATTAGTGGAGGCAAGGGAAGCATTTGTCTCAGTCACAAAATTTAAAGGGCACCAGAACACTACAAAACAATATTTTAACGCAATATTTTAAAAATCAAAATCAATGCAAAAAATTCCAGGATGAACAAAATTACCAAAGTTTTTTTTTTTTTTTAATTAATTTTTATTAACATATAATGTATTATTTGCCCCGGGGTACATGTCTGTGAATCATCAGGCTTA
>JAQQSY010002240.1:0-13812 GCA_028646535.1 Procyon lotor
ATAAGGAAGACCATGGAGGGCATTGTGAGAAGGAAGGGAAGGGTGAATGGGGAGAAATCGGAGGGGGTGATGAACCATGAGAGACTGTGGACTCTGAGCAACAAACTGAGGGTTTTGGAGGGGAGGGGGTGGGGGGTTGGGTAAGCCTGGTGGTGGGTATTGAAAAGGGCACGTATTGCATGGAGCACTGGGTGTGGTGCACGAACAATGAATCCTGTAACACTGAAAAAATAAAAGTATTTGGGGAAAAAAATAAAGCAAAACAACAACAACAAAAAAAGATAAGCAGTCTTTAAATAAACAGTTTGCCTATAAGCCTCCACACATACAGAATACACACACCAAAAATTCCCACACACAAAAATGAATATTGTTCTGTATTAACAACCCACCATCTCTTGTCAGCTTTGTCACCTACTTCCTCACTTTCGTTAATTATTCTTTCAGTGCCACAATTAGGCTTGGATCAACAATGAAATGCTCTAAGGTAATTTTTTAATTACTGGTTAGAAGGACTCCAGACTCCAGCCAAGATCAAGCTATCACTCCACAGCTAAACACAGAGACAAAGACTAAACAGGTCAAAATGAATACAAAGCCTGGAAATGTAACAAGATAACATTCATTCAGACAAAGGAAATCTCAGTTTCAATTAACCTCCATTTTTTTTAATCATTTTTAATAGGACTCTTTCATTAAGTGCAAGAATTCTAATAACTTACCGGTCAGCAGCTTCTACATCAAAACAAAATCTTCTGTCGATGGAGTCAGTATGCCTCTTGGTACATTCTTTCAAAAAGAACACCTCTCCATCCCCCTGCAAATAATCATTTTAAACATTCTCAAAAATTATAATATAGACACACTAAAGAGCCCTGTATTGGGGAGGGGACTGCCCCAAGATTGTCCAGTTATTCTATTCTCTTTCAAACAAGTTTGTTTAAGCACTACAACTTTTTTTTTTTAAGATTTTATTTATTTATATGAGAGAGAAATTGAGAGAAAGAGAAAGCATGAGCGGGGAGAAGGGACAGAGGGAAAGGGAGAAGCAGACTCCCCACTGAGCAAGGAGCCCGACATGGGGCTCGATCCTAGGACCCAGAGATCATGACTTGAGCCAAAGGCAGACACTTACCCAACTGAGCCACCCAGGCATCCCTATTTATAATGTTAATCATTTTTGTTATCCTCTTCTCCTTTAGGTTTTCTAGATCTTGCTTTGATTACAGTAACACTAAACCAGACCTCACGAGCACTAATTTTAAAAGGTAGACTAACAACTACCTTTTAAACACAGTTTAAACACAGTTTCCATATGCCAGAATATTTTTCTTTCTCTTATTGCGCTCTTTTTAAAGGAATAATTTTTTAATTCATACTATGTTCACCATATGAAATAGGCACTATGTGACCATTCTTGACCTATAAAAACTTCAATTCCATATGAATCTACCTAAAAGGTATTATGTATCAAAAGGCCTTAGGGTAGCTATTGTGATCATAGGAAGCTAGAACCACTCAATCAATATGGGTTTTGTTTCCAGAGTGGATCACTCTGAATCCATATTTACTTAATTTATTTTAATATGGTACTATTTTACCTCACTGAACCATCCAAGGGAAATAATAGAAGCAATGCAGGAACACAGGTTCTGAGGAAAGAATTTTAAGACCTCCAAGTACCTGTTTCTAGAATATTTTTATATTTTCTAAAATAGGAGAATCTCCAAGTAATTTAAACATTCAAATATGCCAATATTCAAAATGTCACAGTCATTATATTCTGAAGTGTATTTTTTATTATGTGGTGGTTAAACAGAAAGATATCACTAAGCAGACATGTGTTAGCACTTGAATTAGTCCTGACAGGAACCTCATACTCAATCTTAAGCCCATCAGCCTTTAAGAGTGATATCCTCACTTCTTGCTCTTCTCCATGGCCCTGACTTTCATTATTACAAAACTATGTCTGTATTATAAGCTGCTTTAAATATGTTTCATGAAGTTGCAAAGTATATGTAAATAGAAGTAAACCTGAATCAATTCTGTATTCACCCAAGCAAAATCATGCACATCTACCCAACAAGCAATGTCTTCCCTTTTTTTAATGTGTTGCCAATTATGGTCAATATTGGTCGAAGAGCTTTGCCTCCAGACCACTGATTATTGCTATGAGGTATCATTTCTATTTAAAAATCCAAATAATGATCATCTTTCCTACACAGCCAATTCCTGAGGTATTTCTGCTAGCACGTATTGTTTTGCTATTTATTTCTGTGGGAGTAGTTAACTAACTGGGAAGGGCCTAAGTGAGAACTTTGTAAGTCTAAATGGAAAAGAATAAAATTCATTACAGACAATTTACTGTAGAATGTTTTCAGGCTGTGAACACATGTGTGCATATCAGATCTTTGGAAATACCGACCAGACAGAATAGTTTGTGAAAGCTCATTGTAGGTATTCACTTTATCTTCCAAGAATAGTGACGTAAAAGGATTCTAGTCCTGACCATAAAAACCCATACATACAATTCAAAAACCACAGGAGTTCTTGTTTACTGGCCTACTTTATTTAGAAACAAAAGGAAACAAAGATTTTAATCCTAAAATGAAAATATAATGTATTTATCATTAGAGAATATAAACACCATTAAAATGTCAGCCTCAGGCACCTGGGTGGCTCAGTAGGTTAAGCGTCTGCCTTCAGCTCAGGTCATAATCTCAGGGTCCTGGGACGTAGCCCTATGTTGGGCTCTCTGCTCAACAAGGAGTCTGCTTCCCCTCTCTCTCTCTCTCTGCCTCTTCCCCTCTCTGCTGGTGCACTCTCTCTCTCTCTCAAGTAAATAAATAAAATCAATATACCAATCAATCAATAAATAAAATGTCAGCCTCAAAAACTACCTCTCATATAGTATACACAATATGTAATTGAATACTTACAAGTTTTCCCCCAGATCTGTGCTCGAATGGGATTATGTTGAACTTCTTGGCTGCTTTCCGATACATGCAGTAGTGTTTGACCCAACTGGAACCAAATGGAGCTGGCCCTTCAACAAGAAGTAGAACTTTACATTTTTCCTCATAAATAAGCAGATACACAGAGTTTAAAATATATTACTGAAGAGGAAAAACCCAATAAGCAGGAACTAATACAGCAAGGAAACAAACCGGTAACACTGTTGATTACAATTAAAAAAAAAAAAAGTAGGGAAAATAAGAAGGCCGAGAGAGATTATTTGAGATAAGATTCAATACAGCAACAAAGCAATGCGTTGAAGATATACTCTTCAAACAGTATGCTGGACTGGGCCGTTATCTCACACCTAAAATTCTCTTCATTGTGAGCTATATTTTTTGTTTATTTCCAAGTATTAAGAGCTCACAAGGGTTCAAGTATTCCATCCAATGTATATCATGGTTTTGGATTCAGTTCTGGCCTCTCAAAATGATGCAATCATAGAATCACAGTGCTGAGAAAAAGCATCTAGTCCAGCATCTACAAGAGTGTTAAACCCACTATAGCATGTTGGTAGGGAGCTGCCCTTGCTAATGATGGTAAAACTAAGCTTTAAAATGAAAAATGAAGACTAGAGAGGTGAGCTATTCACATATGACCAGAGTATTCTCAGAACCTCTTTTTACCTCTTGCAAAGTCACTACCTGAACTCTTGGAAGACAGTGGTCTATGTCAGGATTCCTAGCAATCCAGAGTTTCATACGCTAGTAAAAGTCCAATCACAACAAAAGTTACTCCCAAAAGAAGTTGATAGTTGTGTCTTTTACCAAGTAAAGATTAAAAAAAAAAAAAAAAAGGAACACCTTTTATCACCATCATTTCACCTGCAAACAAACAAGCCTTCTATACCTAAAAATCAAGAAGGATAAGCTAAGGAGGGAGAAAAGAACTCATTCAAAAGGAATCCACTGAGCTTTAAGACTTAAGTGTTCACATTGTCTTGGGGGCAATGGGGAATGAAAGGTGTTACTAGACCGCAGTAAATCTCATCTTACACCATCAGGAATGCAAAGACCAAAATTCAGGGACCACTAGGGTGTGTGTTACAAATAGCTAGCATTTGTATCCTATTCTATGATTCAAAACATACTGTGCAGGTATTTCACTCAATACTAAGAAAAAACTTTGGGGGGGGGCGGATGGTTCATTACTATCTCTTTAATTTTAAAAAACTTAAGCTTAGACCAAATGCCCAAGAAATGACAAAGTCTATCCTCAAATTGGAGTCTGTGGTCCCACATACCAACATCTTCCCACTCATTAAGCCACTGTCCTTTTCTGACTCCCATCTGACCCGAGCATATAGGCTTTTTCACAGCTGCCCCTACTTGGGTAATATCCCAGATAGCATGACACAGACTGACAATTCCACCGTTCAGGACCTGTGATCTAGGGGACATTATTCCTCTCCATTTTCTCAATGGTAAATGGAGCAATAATAGTACCGTACACTTCATAGGGTTTTTTAAATGGTTTCAATGACACAAGGTGTATAAAAACTTCAGCACAGTGTCTGGCATGCAGTTAATAAGAGGAGACTTTTGCCCCTACTGTTTTTGTTCTGTTTTTCCATCTAGTCTCAGCCCAATTCCTCTCAAAGACAGAAAGTTGAACAACAGTTATGAATCTAAGAATTAAAGTTTCCTATGATTTTCACTTGGGCATATCATACAAAAATTCTACCTTTCTTATGTCTCCAGCCTACACGTTAATTTAGTTATTTCAAATTCAGTGAACGAACTGAGATTAAAAAGCTAAAGCACCTGAAAGATGCAAATTTCTACTTGCCATGTGACTCCTCTTCATGAAACCCAAAGACTATGGTAAGTCCAGGCTGAATAAGGACAAATCGAAAAAGAATACTCTGCCAGCCACATATGCATTACCTTCATTTTGAAGCCTAGACATCCCATAGCTCTTCCCTGAGTACTCTCTCCTACTCCAGAGGTCGTTTGGAAAGTCCTGTAAATCAGCCACACTAAGGAAAACCGAAGTGCGCGGACTACAGCCGGGTGTGGGAAGGTGGTAAACAGCAAATACAGAAACATTTTCATATTCTCCTCCTTTCTACTAAAGAGTACTCAGGTTTTCTACAGTTAATGAAGTAAAGTTTAAGAGCTGAACAGTTAAGACCAAACTATTAAAAAGTTTGAATTTTTAGGTGCCTTAATTTTCAAAATAAGGACACTTTATGCACTGCATATTCACTGAGAGCAACAATACTAAAAATTCCGTGAGATAAGTTAAAACGCCATCTAGGACTATTTTTGATAGCCATCTGCAATCACCCTGATAATTTTAGCTAGAACAAATGATCTCAGATTGGTGTGGAAAGAACTGATGCGAAGGATTAGAAGGAATATGTCCCTGTTGACTTTAACATGAAGAATTGAAGAAGGAGGGCTGTGGGAGGGGGAGGGTATGCATATGTATATGAATGTGCATATGTGTGTGCGTAGGTGATAGGGATGGTGCGGGATGAAGGGAAGGGAGGAAAAATACCTCGCCTCGCTTTCAGCCTTACAACAAGTTCTGGCATCTTTATAAGCAAGTTTTAGCAAAGTGTGATGCAGAATTCCAGGGTGCATATGGAAAGTGGGGTGCTCCCTGAGTTCCTAATTTCACTGTCCCCTCCCTAGAGCGAGAATGCGTTTTCCCCCACAAAACAAAATATACCTTTTAAGACAAGAGGGCACAAAGGAAGGGTAGGAATAATTGTTCCAAAGATAGAGTAATTACAGTAAGAGTTTTAAAATAATTTTTCATTAGTCATTCATCACTGCTGGAGGTCCCCTTACTTTTTTCCTGTACATACAAGTAGCCTTCTGCCGTGAACTGACTTGCTCGTTTGTGGTCCTTGGGATTCTGTCTTATTTTGTTCATAAGCTCTTCCACTTCTGACCTTGTTCCTTCAAAACGATTCCGTGTCTAAAATAGATAAAAAAAACACATATAAGTTTTAAGTTCTCATATGACCTTTTTCATGTACATTTTTAAGTCTCTGGATAACTATAATTAAATTGGTAGGATTTTTCTATAAACTGAAATATACTCATCCTTTCCAGTGTGTCTCTTTGATAAGATTACCGTTCAAAGAAAAAAAATTAGTGGTAGAATAGCTAATAGAGGAGTCTAAGCTAAGGTAACTGGAGGTCATTTACTCTCGAAGCTTTCGAACACCAAGAATGCTTGTGTGATCCAACATAAGAATTTGTACCTCCACATCCCACAATATTACTAAACCTTAGATTTTAAAAAAAGTAGGTCATAAAAGATCTGGAAAGTCTTTCCTTTACACAATCAACCTGACTCACTATTATTATACCAGCAGTATTAGGTACTCAGAACCTAAAAAATTTAATTCTTCTCTGCCAACTGATAAATATGAGGTCATTTTTTGCAGGTCATGGCAATTGCACTTGAAATGACATTTCTCAGATAAAGGAGAGGGAGGGAAAGAATCTCATGTACAAATAATGTCTTTGATATCTGGAGAGACAAATCACATTTCGGAAACCCAGGAGACTCGGAATGCCAATATCTCTGTCACACATTAGGCTTTGGACACACTGAAAACGTATATGCAAGGTGAAGTGAAGAAATTACCAAGGCAAGCATGATGAGTCAGCACCATGGAGTTTCTGGACGTTTCTTTTATCCACACTCTAAAATAATTATATTAACACCAAAAAAAACTGCTGATGTGAAATTGTGGAGAAGCAGAGATAAAAAAATTTTTTTATTGCAATCCCTCCCCTCTCCTCCCTACAATGAAAGGGGTTACCAAGGGTCCTAGAACAGAAAAATGGTAGAATGGTACACATTTTTTAGGGGAATGGGAGTCTGATAAATGTGGATTGCCAAGGGGGAAAACTTATCTGCAGAAGTTTATTTTAAACACAAGCTGAGAGTTTAAAAAAAAAAAAATGTATGTACTAGAACAAAATACAGGATTTCAAGGAGGGTGGGACTCATCTGTTAATGGCCAGTCCCCTCCTTGCCTTCCTGTTTCTCATGCATCCAGGATTTCTTGTCCCCATCTTAATACTGATTATACCCTGATTTTATTTATTTGCCTCTTTTGTCACTTTACTTAGATTCTTCTCAACCCTCACTTCTTCCCGAATGTGTGTCTGTGTATGTATAATATTTATACATATAAAGACCTCAGAGATACTGTAGGTTCGGTGCCAGGCCACTGCAATAAAGTGAATATTGCGATTAAGCAAGTCAGATGAATTTTGGAGTTTCCTACTGTATGTAAAAGTTATGTTTACACTATGCTGTAGTCTATTAGTCTAGTAAGTGCACAACAGAGTTGTGTCTTAAAAATGTACATACCTTAAGTATAAAATACTATTTAAAAAAAAAAAGAAAGAAAAAATGCTAACCATCATCCGAGCTTTCAGTCATAATCATGCTGGTGGAGGATCTTGCTTTGATGTTGACACCCGCTGACTGACCAGGGTGGTGGCTGCCGAAGGCTGGGGCGGCTGCGGCAATGTTTTGAAATAAGACAACAATGATATTTGGTGGCATTTTACCCACGATCGAACTGCTTTCCAAATTGGACTCAACTCTTTCAAACCCTGCCGCTGTTTTATCAACCAAGTTTATGGAACGTTCTAACTTCTTTGTTTTCATTTTAACCAATCTTCACAGCATCTTCACTGCGAGTAGCTTCCATCTCAAGAAACCATTTTCTTTGCTCGTGCATAAGAAGCAACTCATCTGCTATGGATTTACCACGAGATCGCAGCGATTCAGTCCCTTCTCCGGGCTCCACATCGAATTCCGGTTCTCTTGCTGTTCCCACCCCATCTGCAGTTACTCCCTCCACCGAAGTCTTGAGCCCCCCAAAGTCATCCTTGAGAGATGGAATCAGCTTCTTCCAATCTCCTGCTCGTGTTGATATTCTGACCTCTTCCCATGAATCACGAATGTTCGTAGTGGCATCTAGCTCTCAGCAGAAGGCTTAAAATATTAAGCTGTTAATAGATATGCTGCCATCCAGACCCTGTTGTCCCATTTACAGAGCACAGGTAGAGCAGATTCAGTCTAACCCTGAAGGGCCTGCGATTTTCAGAATGGTGAATGAGCACCAGCTTCCACTTTAGGTCACCAGCTGCCTCTAAGAAGAAAGTCAGCCTGTCCCTTGAAGCTTTGAAGCCAAACATTGTCTACACTGAAAATCTGCTGTGTAGCGAGACCACCTTCACGAAGGATCTTAGCTGGACCTTCTGCATCCAGCTGCTTCCTGCAGCTGCTGCATCAGCATGAGCAACTTTACCCTGCACCCTTGTCTTATAGAGACAGCTTCTTCCTTAGAACCTCACGAACCAACCTCCGCCAGCTTCCGACTTCTCTTCTGGAGCTCCCTCACCTCTCCCAGCCTTCGCAGAACTGAAGGGAATTAGGGCCTTGCTCTAAATAAGGCTTTGGCTTAAGGGAGTGTTGTGGCTGCTTTGATCTTCTGTCCAGACCACTCCAACTCTCTCTCCAACTCTCCTCTCTCTCTCTCTCAGCAATAAGAATGTTTCACTTTCTTAACATCCATGTGTTCACTGGAGTAGCACCTTTGGTTTCCTTCAAGAACTTCTCCTTTGCACTCACAACTTGGCTAACGGCTCGGGACAAAAGGACAAAATAGTTTTCAGTCCTTCAGTTTTCATCCCCTTCAGGGCTTTCAACATGTCTTCCTCACTAAGCTTAATCATTTCTAGCTTTTGATTTAATGTGTGACTCTTCCTTTTACTTGAAGACTTAAAGGCCAATCTAGGGTTATTCACTGGCTGAATCTCAATATTGTTGTGTCTCAGAGAGCAGGGAGGCCTGAGCAGAGGGAGAAGGACGGGGGTGTGGGACAGCTGGTCAGTGGAGCAGACAGAACACACACAACAGTCACTGATTACGTTCATTATCGTATGTGGGCACGATTTGTGGCACCCCAAAACAATTACGATAGTAATATCAAAGATCACGGATCATGATCACAAATGCAACAATAATGAAAAACCTTGAACTATGATGAGAATTACCAAAATGTGAGACAGAGACCCGAGGTAAGGAATTGCTACTATAAAAATCACACAATAGACTTGTGTGACATAGATTGCTGTAAACCTTCAATTTGTAAAAAACGTACCATCAGTGAAGCTTGCAAAAGGAGAGCACAATGGAATGAGGCATGCCTGTATGTACACAGAGACACAGATATGTGCATGCCGTATGTGTACAGATGCCAGCGTGTATACACACACACACGCACACACACACCCCTACACATACACAGACATTCCTGTTAATCTCTTGAGTTGTGCCCAGTACTCTCATTATTTATATTAATGCTCAAATTGTCCTGGGATTGAAGCAGCAGGGGTCCCTTCTAACTAAATCTTGTATCTTTTGATGTGCCCTCTTAATTGAGTAATCCCTTACTTGCTGGTCCCAAAAGGAATCTTATACTTTCTCTGTCCCCGTCTTAGAAGCAATGATTTTTTCCCCCCAGAAGCCCTTATTCCTTTTAGTCCAGTATAGTATTTAGAAACAAAAATCTGGTCACAGTTGTGTCACAGCTTCTGGGTGTTCCCAGCAGACAGAAAAATTACATGGATATATATACAGATAGATAGATACACACACACACAAAGATAGGGGTTTTTTACCCCATCTCCCAAATACACATACACTTCTATATGCCTCTATATTGAAAAACCCACATGTTCATACCAGTAAATATAATCCTAATCCAATACTTCAGCTTCTTTCTAGCCTATCCCTTCCCAGTTTTGAAGATTTATTTATTTGAGAAAGAGAGAGAGAGAGAGCACTCTCATGAGCACGCGCAAGCAGGGGAAGAGAAGACTCTCAAGGAAGGAGAGAGACTCCCTTCTCAGTGGGGAGCCCAACATGGGGCTCAAGCTCATGACCCTGAGATCACGACCTGAGCCAAAATCAAGAGTCAATAGCCTAACTATGCTACCCAAGCGCCCCTCTCTTCCCAATTTTATACATTTCTTTTCAGAGAGTGAGAAATCTAGCTCCCATAATTCTCTATTTACTTATTTGTACAGTTAACACATCTGCTCAATGTAACCTATCTCCCAAATACTCTAGCCTCCCCTTCTGCAGGCTGCCTCTACACACTCCCCACCCCACCATCACCATCACTCCTACTTTCCCTACTGCAGACCTGCCAAGGAGTGCCACCTGCCTTCACTGTCCTGCTTCCTCAGATGCACAGGACTCTGCACTGGGGAGGGAGAAGAATGATTTTACCATTTTAGGTAAATTATGAGTAAGAGTGAAAATTGCATTTTTAAATTTTTTATAAATATTTTATTTACTTGAGAGAGAGAGAGAGAGAGAGAGAGCATGAGAGGGGGGAGGGTCAGAGGAAAAAGTAAACTTCCCGCTGAGCAGGGAGCCCAGTGCAGGACTGGATCCCAGGACCCTGGGACCATGACCTGAGCCAAAGGCAGATGCTTAATCAACTAAGCCATCAGGTGCCCCTACATTTTTTTAAATTTGAACATAAATAATAGAATAGCTAGAAACTATCAATCTCCAATTCTAAGTTCCAGGTTTATATTATCATCAAATAATAATAACGTTAGAATGGAAACGGTACAATAAGTGACCATTAGAGTGTTTACACTGTGGCTGGCACTACTGAAAACACTTTTTGGTGCTTTAATTCTCAAAATAACCTCTGAGATAGTCTGTACTATCCATTGACAGTGGAAACGAAAAGGAAATGCCTTTCCTTGCATGCTGTCCTAAATAAATTTCCAAATAAACTAGTCTTAAATTAAGCCTTATAAACTAAATATGTTGTTACATCACCTATTTGGGAGGAGGAGGATTCAATTTGGGGACTAAGCCGGAATTCAGACACATCTGAGTAGGTCTAGAAACCTGGTAGGTCAGGCTTAACATAGGTTCACTCCCATATTAAGGGGAAAAGGAAGACAAGAGACAAGGAGCTTTTCACAGTGTTATATCTAGAAATAAAGCTTTCAAGGCAGAGGAAAAAGGCTGATTCCAAGCACATACAGCCATTTTAAGTTTTCCCATCCTGGCCCCATGACCTCCCTTTGGAGAGGAAAGGAAGGCTAAGTATAATTAAAAACATGAAAAAGGTTTCATGAACCAGCTATAAAACATGAGGGTAGGCTCCATGCAGCCCTGCTTCATTAACCTTGCAAAATAACCTAACAGAAAAGGGTCAAGGCCCTGCATACTCACACCCTCACTGGAATCCCCATATTGCCCCTCAAATGTCCCCCAAAGATAGAGGTGGCAGAAAAAGGAAAGGCATGGCAACAAACCCCAGGCAAAAAGGTGATAGAGTCTAAATCCTATATAAGACACCTTCCATGGGAATGAAGGAAACACAATTTAGAACTGGTAAGAGGTGGAGGTGAACAGAGATCCACCTTCAGGGCCTAAATCTGAGTTCCTACAATTAAAGGGACTCCCATGTTCCCTACAAGTTGCTGAGGTCTGGGCAAGCAGATGGCCTTAGCAAGATGTTCCCCAGCTCCGGGGCACCTGGGTGACTCAGTCATTAAATGTCTGCCTTCGGGGGCGCCTGGGTGGCTCAGTTGTTAAGCGGCTGCCTTCGGCCCAGGTCAGATCCCAGGGTCCTGGGATCGAGCCCCGCATCGGGCTCTCTGCTCTGCAGGAAGCCTGCTTCTCTGGCTACCATTCCCTCTGCTTGTGTTCCCTCTCTCGCTGTGTTTCTTGCTGTCAAATAAATAATAAAAAAATAAAAAATAAAAAAAAAATGTCTGCCTTCGGCTCAGGTTATAATTCCAGGGTCCCAGGATCAAGTGCCACATGGGGCTCCCTGCTCAGCGGGAGGCCTGCTTCTCCCTCTCCCTCTCCCCCTCCCCCTGCTTGTGTTCCCTCTCTTGCTGTCTCTCTGTCAGATAAATAAATAAAAAAATTTTTTTTTTAAAAAAAAAAAAAAGGACATTCCTCAGCTCCTATGTTTACAGGCCCCAGACACGCCATGAGTGACCCATTTATATCTCAGCACAGAATCTGAAACCAACCACCATGGTTCCTTGGAGGGAGTCCACCCAAGTTCCAATGCTGGACCTGACTTAAAAACAACAGGAAGTTACTGTCCTCAGTGTCCTCATCTGTAAAATATGAATGACAAAATATACATCAGAGGACTCCTATGAAGACGAAATGTGCATACTCCAAATATAGCTGGGACATGGTAACAAAATAAAAATGCAGATGACATTACTACTACAACTACTATTACAATGTCACCGAAAGGCCGAAGTTATTCCCTGTCAAAGGATAAAGGAAAACCTTCAGTAACAAACAGTTCACTGTTGTAAATCTGATTGCAAGAGAAAAGTATACTCTTAAAATTTTTTTCAGAATATAAAAGTGAATCCACAACATTATAAAAATAGAAAGAGAGAAGGGGCATAAACAGTCCTGCCTTGGGAGCAGAAAGAAAATGTTTAAAAGCAATTAAAAGTGACAATAAACCTATCCCTCAGAAATAAGCACTTTTCGTATTCTTACACAATCACTTCCAATCCCTTTAAAAAAAAAAAAAACATAGCTTATTGTTTTAGTTTTCTACTTTCTCACAACACTGTAACAAAAATATTTGGGCATATTCTTAAAATCTTAACTATTCTTAGGATCTTCTGGGGATTCTTCACGAATTCTAAGATTTCTCTCATTACATTTCCTTCTAGGAAGAATTCTATTCTAGTTTCTCTATCCCCACATTCCTCTGGGGATAAAGTTAACAAAAGTTTAAATTTAGTTTTTTAAAATATACTTCAATTTTGATGCAACTTATATTTTTCTTGAAAATCTATTTCCTAAAAGCCATCTTGCTCTGTTTTGCTTTCTATGTATTACTCTGGATTACGCAAAGTGGAAGAGGAATAAATTGCTTTCCAAAAAAATAAAAGAGGTGTTACCATTTTTACAACAGAAAAGGTGAAACCAGATGGGAAAAACTAGGTTGTTTTTATTTTTAAGTAACTTTTACCTTTTTCCTTAATTTATTAAATGATCTTGTTGTTTTTTACTCCAAATACTTAAAAGTCAACCAAAATTATCCACAGCCTTAGAGCACACAGATAGTTAACACTAACATTTTAATATTTGGGTCTATTTCCTTAGATACATAAATATACATCGCATAAAAAGGACATATAACTGGGATTCCTGTAATCTGTAGTCTTCTATTGCCAGCATTTTCCCTTTATTACACTAAAAGCTGGTATCATCAGGGAATGAGCAAAATGGCCAAGAAATGAGCAAAGTACAGCAACACTCAGGTACAGCAGGTACCAAAGAAGTGGCATGTGTTTCAAAGGGGTCGATGTTTCTGAAGGAAAAAGAATGAGCTAGGAGCCAAGGTGAGCAGCAAAGACACCTGAACCAGGTGTTCTCAGAACTGCAGGAGAGGCGGGAAGAGGAGGCTCTGCACGAAAGAGAGGCAGGAGCAGCCTCAGACGCAGAATAAAATGAAGAGATGTGTATTTAGAAAAGAGTTTTAGGGCCATTTACTGTTGATGACCCTTGAGTCCCAGAGGATACAGAAAAATTTTCCAGCCAACCATTCTTTGCCCATTTCTCTATGGGAAATGACTGTTGTTAACAAAGGTGTAAGTTGGGGTTGGGGCAAGATGGCGGAGGTGTAGGAGGCACAGAGAGCCCTGGGAATCAGAAGTCCAGCTAAAGAGGAGGAAATCACTCTAAAAGCCGGCAAACGCAACAGCAGAGAGAAGAGAATAAGAACAGCAATTC
>JAQQSY010002241.1:0-13811 GCA_028646535.1 Procyon lotor
CTGTACCACCTGCTCACTTCATCCCTGGCCAGAAACTACCTTCACTGGTCAAGACATCCTAGGTATCAACTCTCTCATCCCATCAGGAGGAATACAAGACTCTGCCCTTTCTGCCTACCTTCTTCAAAGTCCTCTCACTGTCTTCTAGGACCCTACCGTTTCCTGGTTCTTTCCCTACTTTGTCTTTGCTTCCTATCTCCCTCCTTCCTCAGTGAAGGCACGCCCAAAATCCAGTCCCCGTGGAGGTACCCCATGCTCTTGGCCTCTGGACCACTGACTCACATTGGTATGGGTGAGCCCAGATCAATGACCCCTACCCCTTTCTCAGACTGAACTTCTACATTTCCAACCACTTAAAGGATTCTCAGCACCCAGATGTCCCCCTATTTCCAACTTAATAGAATAAATGTCCATAGGACTCAATCTCTCTCATGATAATAGTCACATTCTCCTTCTTATTAGACACCTTAGGTCATTATCTCTTCTAAGTTTTGAGCAATTTGAAACCAAGAGCTGGGTCTCATGCTCTAAGCATCTCACGAGGCTGAGCCCTTTGCACAAGGAGTAGAACTAGCATTATAAGTTAAGCAAATATACTCTTCAACTCGACTGATCAGTTCCATCCAAAATATAAGCTTTTAGGACATACCTGATCATAAAAGTATGATCTGTCCTTGTTTTCTGTAAAAGTCATTACTTAAACTAGAATTAAAATTCTCATCTCCTGAAGGTCTGGCCAATGTCAATTTTGAAATATTATTTATCCAGATCTCACTCAGGTAGGTTCAATCCTGGACATGAACTAATATCCCAGAAACTACAACGTTCACAGGAAGTTACACTGGTGGCCACCAAGTTCCCTCTGATAAAAATTTCGAGGAATTTATCAAAAGAACATTTTTCAATAAAAAGCTCAAAACAAAGTACTGAGGTTATTTTTTTGGCAGCATATAATAAAAAGTGAGGACAAAACAGTGTGGAAAGAATTTTTTCTTTTCAAAAGGACAGATGGGAAATGAGATCAGGGACTTCCAGGGCCTTTGTAAGCAGCAGGGCCTGGCTTCCTTTTCAGGTCACTGGTTTGTAGATCACTATCAGTCTTGTGTTAAGTAGAAGAGGAAAAGAAACAGGGGAAAAATAAAAATCAGGATGTTATTTAAAAGGAAATGGATTAACCACATTTTTCTATACAATGCTGAGAACACTCTAGGATTCTCCTGTATCTAAACACTGCCAAAAATGAAAATTTCTAGGATTGCCCATTCCTAATAATCTTTCCTTGGTACTCCTGTCTTTCCTTTTAAATTCTCTTGCTAGGGAATATGATGTTGATACAAAACCATGAAATATGCAGGAAGAACACCAGAGAAATTACTGCTCACCCTGACTTTGAACAACTTTAAGGATACAACAATTTCACATCCATGGAGCATAGAAATCCTGCAACCACATGCTCTTTTTTTTTTTTTTTTCTTTTTCCAATTGCAGTAAAATATCCATAACATAAAGTTTACCGTTTAAACCAATTTTAAGTGCACAGTTCAGGAGTGTTAGGAACACTCTCACTGCTGTGCGGCCGGCCATCATGACCACCCGCCCATAGAACTCTTCTCATCCAGCAAAACCAAAACTCTGCAGCTATTACACAATAACTCCCCATTCCCCCAGCCTCTGACCACCACCATTCTACTTCCTGTCTCTACAAATGTGACTATTCTAAGTACCTCTGGTAAGTAGAATCACACAAAGTTTGTCCTTTCTGATTGTCACATTTCAATTAGCATAATATCCTCATGCTGTGGCCCAGTAGAATTTCCTTCCTTCTGAAGGCTGAATAACATCCCATTATACGGAGAGACCACATTTTGTTTACCCACTCATCCACTGATGGATACTTGGGTTGTTTCCACTTTTTGGCTGTTGTGACTAATGCTGCCATGAACACAGGGGTGCAAGTGTCTCTAAGTCTCTGCTTTCGATGGCTTTAGGGACGTCTCGGGAAGTGAAACACAGTACGCTCTTTTTAGTTCTTCCATACATATTCTATCCTTGTTAGTTTATATCACACACCCAACACTAGTTTTTGTGATATGTACGTGGTATCCAGAAACTGCCAGCAGCATCCTTTTTGACTAATTACCACCTTGCCATATTCTACCACTTTACATAACTGCACACACATGAGTGAGTGACGTAACAAGCCAAGGTACAAGGAGCTCTGAAGCAAGCTACAGATTCAGTGGAGTGACGGCAACAGTTAAGCATGTCAAACCATCAGGTGCTTGGGGGCTCAGTGGGTTAAGCATCTGACTTCAGCTCAGGTCATGATCCCGGAGTCCCGGGATCGAGCCCCACCTCGGGCTCCCTGAGCAGGGACCCCGCTTCTCCCTCTGCTTCTCCCTACTCCTCTCTCTTTCTCTCTCCCTCTCTCTCTCTCTCTCAAATAAACAAGTAAAAATAAATCTTAAAAAAAAAAGAATGTCGAATCACCAGCATCACCCAGGAAAGGACTTCGACCTAAAGGTGAACCATGACTGGAAGTCAATGGCCAGACCCACATCGGGTTCTCATGTCTGACAAGAAGGGGAGCAATCCTGGGCGTTATTTTCGGTTGTGCATAGATGTGTTATTTCTTCAGCAAAAGTCAACTTACATTTCTTGATCTAAAACATTCTAACAACAAAGAGATTAGGTGGGTGGGAGGACAGAGATTCACACACACACAAGGCCCCAGCCTTCATCCGGGCCACAGCACAGGTGGTGACCCTGGACCACAAAAGGCATAAGAAGCCATTAGGGGAAAGCCTGAGACAATGTAATTAGGTATAAAAACATACAGTGTGAACAGTAAGTATTAAAGGGATTAAGAGAATGAGGGCGGGGGACATCTTCAGAGGACATGGGATGGGAAGTGGCCTCGGAAGGGTGAGAAGATTCTAGAAGGATGGAAGAGAAAAGAAGGTATCGCTGACAAGGAAAACCATGAAGCCATAACAGAGACAGAAGAGAACAAAGAGAACAGACCCCAAAGCATGGGGCTGATTCTGAAAAAAGAAGTGCAGTCAGCCAGTGAGGGATGCATCAGCCACACACCCCCGTCCCCGCCCAGGGCAGATAAAACTTGATTTCATAAATAGTCTGAGGGCTGAGAACTGTCCTTTTGCCTTTTTAAAATCCATAGTGACTCTGTGCCTCTCAGGCTATTTTGTCTGTTTCTTTCTTTCTTTCTTTCTTTCATTCATTCATTATTTATTTTAGATTTTATTTATTTATGTGACGGAGAGAGAGAAAGTGTGCACACAAGCAGGGGGAGCGTCAGGTAGAGGGAGAAGCAGGCTCCCTGCTGAGCAAGGAGCCCGATGCTGCAAAACCATTCCCAGGACCCTGGGATCATGACCTGAGCCAAAGGCAGATGCTTAACCGACTGAGCCACCCAGGTGCCCTTCTGTTTCTTTTAAACATTCATCTCCCATCCGTCAGCAAATATGTTTGACCAAAAAAATCTTCTGTACATAAGACTCATGTTCAGAGGACACAGGTGTCCTTGAAAGCTGATCAATATCAGGGCGCCTGTATGGCGCAGCTGGTTAAGTGTCCTTAGTTTAGACTCTTGGTTTGGGCTCAGGTTGTGATCTCAGGGTTGTGAGATTGAGCCAGGCCTCAGGCTCTGCACTTGGCAGAAGTCTGCTTCAGACTCTTGTCCCCCTAAAATAAATTAATAAATCTTAAAACAAAACAAAACAAAAAACTGACCAAGATTAATGTATGTTCTGTTCTAAAACTGTATATTTGTCACTATCCATACTTATATTTTAGTCAATTATCACTGTGAATGAATGCATTTGACAGAACTTTGCACAATTTTATTATTTTAATAGTTAACTAATACTGTTTAACTAGTAAGCATAATGCTGCAAATTAACCCTGAGCATGCATTTTGCTCACAATTTGATCACTTCCTAACCATCTTGCTATTTTTTCCATATGAAATACTTTCCCCTGATCTAATTCTTCCTTCTGCCCTCCAATAATACAAGGAATTCTATTCTGCCTAATAATAGAAGGATAACAGAGGGAACCTGTGACACTTCTAAGACATTTTGCTTATTCAGCTAAGTAGACAGTTATTAAAATTACCAGGACAATCTAACAAGAAAGCACAGTGTAAATGGCCTTACCTAGAATATAGGAATCTCCAGGAAAACAAATAACAGCCTCCAAATTTAAATGGAGCCCATCATAATCGCTATGCTGGGGATCAAAGCTGAAATTCAAGCTCCTTAATCTTTGGGAAAAACTTCCCCAAAACAGAAAATAACATACTTATTCAATCTTGGACAGCAAAATGCCAGTGAGTTCTTTGCCTTTCCTAGAAAATTTGTGCCTGGTATCTCCAGGGAAACAGTTACAAGCAAAAGGGACAAAGGAGTTTTTCTCAGAGTTTCAATCATCTGGGTCTACAACTGCTTAAACATCCAGGTTCCTTGTCCCTGGGGTAAAAGATGATATTAACTGTATCTTGTTTCTTTGGTTCGTTTTGCATCTTGAGTAATTTTATCTCAGGCTGCAAATACAACGTTGCATTCTAGGTTGCAAACACCAGGACGACTTTATGACTCATACCAAGAAGAATACCTCCACTTCATGCTCAGAGAAACTGGAGATAACCTTTAGCTTCCTCGGAGCACACTCCAGGAAACATGTGTCAACGTGAATCATCTGATTTAACTTCTCATGCTAATCAACTTATTGCCAAAATCACAGGCAAAAGAAATCATTCTGAGGCTTCCATTTATGTTTGAGCTGAGTTGTCCATTCACGTAATGATGTTTTCAAAGCATCGTATTTTGAGGCGCGATCTGAAACCATTTATCAGTGAAAGGTACTTGGGCAGCAGAATCACACTCATGGCCAATGCCACTTCCACAGCATTCCTTATTTTTCAGGAAGGAATTAAAGAATAATCATTTTCTTCACATGTATCTCTAGTAAATTAAAAAAAAGTGAATATTTGTGAGAATTCCCATCTTTGTTGTAAACTGGTAAAAATTTGGTGAGAAAAAAAAACCTCAAGGAATATAATTTAACAATTGTTATTAACATGGGAGTTTCTAAAAACAATGCAGTAGGCACAGAACTGTATGTGGTAGGTCCTGTTTTGGGCAGTGGGATTAAAAGAAAGTGCTGGGGGAGGCTTTTAACATGAAGTATTTCAATAGTGCCTATTCTGTTTTGTTTTACAAGTAGGTAGTGCTGTTTATTTTACTTTTTATTTTTATTTTTATTTTTAAGTAGGTTCCACACCCAGCATGGAGCCCAGCCTGGTGACTGAACTCACAACCCTGAAATCAAGACTTGAGCTTGACCAACAGTCGGAGGTTCAACAGACCACACCACCCTGGTGCTCCCATAGTACTTTTCAAATTAAACCACAAAAAAAGAAGCTTTAAAAAAAAAAAAAAAAAGAGGCAGCTCAAGTCACAGCAAACAGGGCATTGGATGGAAGGAAGCTTCGAGGCAGAAAAGTAGGAAGTACGAGATGAGGTAGATCCCAGAGAGCAATGGCAATAACCAGACCTCCACACGGACCACAGTGACCCCAGGCTGCCAGGCCTCCAACAGCACTGGGGTCCTACTCTCATTCCTCACTAGCCTCAAAGCTCTTGTGGGCGGCTCAGCCGCAGGGCTCTGGCGACCTGAAAGACCTCAAGCAACAATCTAGCTAGCAGCTCACAGCAGGAGCCGAGCGCCGCCACCCCCTAGCAGAGATCCAAGGAACGGCACCTGTCACCGCGCTGGAGAGGCAGACGTTAGAACATTGCTGGTTACCCCAAGCCCTTCTCTGTGAGCCCACACACGGTTCAGGGGGCTCTCTCGTGGTGGCTTCCCAAAGTGCGACTCTGAAAGGATGCATGACAAATTCCTCCAGTGCTCCCCCGCAAATCCTCTCCTTACACCAAGGCAGGGGGCAAAAACCTTAAATACCTCTTCAAACAAAGCTCATAAGACATAGGAGGCACTTATGCCCCTTAAATCCACCCAGAGTATAGCACTTTTATTAAAAGTATAACACACACAAAAAATACTTATGTCCTACGTGTAATACATATATGTGTGTATGGATGCGTAGGCAATCATTTGCCTATATGCATATATAAACATATATAACACATATTCATATCTGTATTTATATTCAAAAATGATACCATTTTAGAAAAATCAACCCATAAAGGAATGCATGGAAAAACACAATGATATAACTTCTCTCTTAACATCTTCATCTTTTAAAAATCCTAAAATTAAATAACCAAATAATAAATTAGTAAAGAATTATTTGTAAAGATCAACCAGAAGGCTCTATTCAAAGGTTAGCTACCTGAAAGTCATCATAAGGGAAGAGCAGCATCTCCCTTAAACAATCATTCAGGATCTGTGTCTTCTTCTGGACGATGACATTTTCATAGTCGAGTGGTTCAATCAGCTTTGGCTTTGCCTAAAAGGTAAAAAAATGAGCAACTGAAACATTCTTATAGAGAAATGATTAAAGAACTTTATACTATTTTTCAATTTTCCAACTTTTCTTTAATGACAGTATGTCGATTTTGCTACAAAGCAAAATCAGAAACAAGACAGAAAAGTTATTTTCAAAGGGACACAAAACGCTTCTTGGTACTCTGTCTACAATTTTGTTTATTTAGTTATGAAAGCACAAAGAAGGCTATGAAGTCTGGTGGAACGTCCAGTCATGTCCTGGGTCACCCCTGGCTAGGTCCGTCCCCATCCAAGCCTTAGACTCTTCCAGAACTGCCCTGTGTAGGGGTCCATCCATGGCCTGGTAGTGAGGGCTGGATGCCAACAGTGGCACCCTTCTTGGCCCAGGCTTAAATCATCCACAGGGCTCACTATTTCATATGAATCCAAAGGACTCTTCTCAGAGTATCAAAATATTCCTGTCTCCTAAAATGTCTACATCCTTAGTATATAATGCTGAAATATACAAAAATGCGAACTGTGGGGGGTGAGAGGATGGTATCACTTAAATCAGGGCTTGTGGGTGAACCTCAGTAGGTAGGGATGACCATCATATCACTGAGCAGAAGAAAGAGGTAACAAGCCAAGTGAGAAAAGAAATGAGAGAATATGGTTTTTTCCGTTTTTGTTTTGTTTTGTTTTTTACTATTTCCAAAGTTAGCCTTCTCAGTAAAAATCTCTTCTATCTATTTCGAGGCATTGCCATGGTGTTTGCTGATCACTTCCAACATGGAAGGCACCAAGTGGGCTAGGTCAGGGAGGAAGACACCTATTCAGCTATATCACAATATGCCAAGTGATAAAATAGACATGCATGCACACGAGTGTGTATGCACACATACACACACACACAATGTTCTCAGAATAGTCCATTATATCAATAGTTCCCACAAGATTATTTTTTGAAACTATTAATAAAAATAATCTAATTACATAATCTCAACATGTTATGTCTATTAAAATGACAATAAAGACATATGAAATATATTAAAGACATCTGGTACGTGGTATCCCATCAGGAATTGTGGCTGAGACTGCCACATGATCCCCAAATATCTCCTCGCCTTCTGGGCACAGCGGGACTACCTCTCCCAGCCTCCCCAGAGTTAGGCGTGGCCCTCGGTCTTGTGGCCAATGGCAGGATAGGGGAAGGAGTGTGGCCACTGCCAAGCCTGACTGTAAAAGCTCTCTGCTAGAGACTGAATGTTGTACTCCTTCCAAAATTCGCACGTTGAAACCTAATCCCCAGTGTGATGGTTTTAGGAAGTGGAGCCTTCGGGAGGCAATTAAGTCATGAAGGTAGAGGCTTTATGAGTTGGTTAGTAATCTTATAAAAGAGACCCCTGAGAACTCCCTTCTGCCGTGTGAAGACACAGTGAGGAGAAAGCCATCTATGAACCAGGAAGTGGGCTCTCTCCAGAACCAAGATGGCTACTGCCTTGATCTTAGACTTCCCAGCCTCTAGAACTGTGAGAAATAAATATGTTGTTTAAGCCACACACCCCCACTCCCTTATATTCTGTCCCGGCTGCCCTAAGTGACTGAGATAGCCTCCCTCCCTTCTCCCCTCTGCCAGCACATGTACAGGACTCAGGAGGCCTGAGGAGAGGAGTAAACGGGTGCTGAAATATCCACGAGCAGGAGCGAAAGCACCTACTGTGTTAACCACGGAGATTCTGGACTTGTTTAAAGGGGTCGTCGGCTTACTCTACCTAACATACATACAAATGCCTATTTTAACTTCGATTACCTGATTTAAAAGTAGACTCTACAAAGATGTTAGGATGTGCTAAGAAAAAAATACAATAACCAAATAAAGGCACTGTTATTATAATTAAGCAAAATATACATTTATGGACAGAGATAAAAAAATTAATGCTATCATAATGGGAGTGTAATGTCTTCCGACAAGATATTCATAATGTTAAACTGTTTCTACATTCCAAAAATGGTTCAAAAAAGAGAGATTGATACAAAGTATTTTTAAAGAAAGAATTGCCAGAGAAACCAAAAGAAATATTTTCCAAAATATTTTGTTTTTTTTTAAGATTTTATTTATCTATTTATTTGACAGAGAGAGAGATCACAAGTAGGCAGAGAGGCAGGCAGAGAGAGAGGGGGAAGCAGCCTCCCCACTGAGCAGAGAGCCCGATGCAGGGGCGCGATCCCAGGACCCTGAGATTATGACCTGAGCCAAAGGCAGAGGCTTTAACCCTCTGAGTCACCCAGGAGCCCCTCCAAAATATTTTAATTTGACTTAAATAATGTGCTCCTTCATTTCAGTTTGTTACACTGTACATAGTAATCGATTAAGTGTGGGCAGAATGGATAGATGTCATGATTAGCAACGTTGTCTTTGGGAACCAGGAATATATTCCTAATAAAACCCGAAGATGCTCATAGCTTTACACAACGACAGAGTTCTGGATACCGACAGCCACACTTACACTAGAAGGAGGTCAGACAGAGAGATCCTGCAGGATGGGATCGACACTGTATGCTCCCATTCCGTACGCTGTCCAGCACAGGACAGCGACCAGGTAAGCTCCGAGGGGGTGGTGACCTGATCCTCCACACCAGCCCTGGGCCCCTCCAAAGGTACCACTGTGTTCCCTTCCTATGCCTTCCAACAGGGGCCAGCAATGCCCTTCAGGCCACAAGGCAAGGTCAGTCTGCAGGTCAGAGAACAGTGCTACCTCAGCCCTCGTCAGAGAGGGCGCTGGAGGGAACTGCTGAGAAAGGGTCTTTTCTTAGCCAATGGTGTTTTGGAGTTTTTGCCTTGTTCCTCCGACACAGCTCTCTGGGTAGACTACTCTTGTGTTCCTAGAGCAGGGGTTGGCAAACTTTTTCTGCAAAGAGCCAGAGACTGAATATCTTGGGCTTTGCCAACTTTACTGTTTACTAAGCTCTGAGCACAAAAGCAGCCCTAGACAATAAATAAACGAGTGGGCAGAGCGGTGTTAAAACTTTACAGAAACAGGCAACAGCCAGACTTGGCCCAAGGGTCATCGTTTGCTGGTTTACACTGAGGAGTTACCTTCACCCCTCAGTAATTAATCCCCTTTTACCAATTTAATAATTCTTTACGTTAACTTTCTATTCCCAACTAACTGATGGCGTTTCCTGTCTCTGGGCTAATACACACAATACGTGTACATGTTCTTAAATGTACTTAATGATTCTCTCTCACCAATTTGACTAGATTGTTTAAAAGGTTTAATAAATGAAAACTCTAAAAATATTCACAGGTCAGTTTCGCCTGTTTATGACACGCTTTCGTGAACTGCGCAGATTACTAGATCCGGATCGTGGCAGTAGTTAACGACTCAATGGAAGGTTGTGGCTGTCCGGATTACTTTGCTCTGGGGTGCCTCTGGGTAACCTGGAAGGCTTCACACAGATGACACACTTCATCCACTGGGAAATTAATTAAACAAGGAGGCTGTGTCCCTGAAGGGGCTTGACTGCCCTGGTGGCCTCTGTAAGCCAACCAACTCTAACCGGGGAACGCCTCAAGGCCACAAAGTAAAAAATGCTACAGACAACTGAGTGCAAACAGCCCACTAGGCTTTAAGCTATCACCAATTTCCTGCCTCTGCTCCCTCTCTTCCTCTCTGTAAGTCTCTCCAAGCTCCAAACTGCTCTCTACAATTTCCGGTTTGGTGCCACCTGATTGGAAATGATTTCTGTCCAAACTCTACTGATGTTTGACACGCCTCAGTTTATCTTTTAACATCCCTTGGAGCCAGTATAAAAGGCAGAGGCATGGAACCGTCATTCCACGTTCCTGAGGTAGCCGACAAGCTGAACGAGTTGCCGGGAGTGTCCCAGGTAACCTGCAGACCGAGACTATATCAGAACATGGTCTCTGTCAGACAGAACCCTTTCTTCTAGGGCTGCCCTTTCACCGGCCTGTGCGCACCAATACTCAACCCGAGTAAATGTGGCGAGGGTCTCCAAGCCGACCTTCTGTTAAAGAATGATGATGCACGTAAACAGGAAAGCCCACAGGGTTGATTTCAACAACAGGGAAATCTTTGTGGAAGAATGTCATGTCTTGTTTGGTCCCAAGGACTGTGAAGATCGGGCACGTGGATGGACCCTTAGATGCCTCACTCAGGTGACTCCTAGGGACCTGACTGGGTGGCTCAGTTTATCTTCAGCAGCTGCAAGGAGTGCTTTCCAGGACAGGATCACTGACCCTAAGGAAAAGGGGTCAACTGGGAGCGACTCACTTGCTACCTAAGAACAAGGCAAAAGCTCTTGCTTCAAATACAAATAAGTCACTGGCACCATGCCTCATGTGGCCTCAGGAGGAGAGAGGGTGACAATGGAGATTGGTGAGGGAAAAGGAGAAGAGACCAGGTGGAGGTATGGGGGGAAGAGGCAAAAGGGACCGACACCCGGGGGCAAGGCAGGCAGGAGCCACAGAAGTGGAGGAAACGCAAGGGGGAAGATAAAGACAGAAGTGGCAGCTACAAAGGACAGTGGGCCTGTGGGAAGTCACACCTCTGGGTCTACTCAACTGGGGGTTAAGGGCATAATTGCCTATTTTCTACTCTTCTTTGAAAGGATGATTCACTGGTTACAGCTGTTCACTGTTCTTCAGCTTCACTGAGCTTTTCCAAGTGGTCACATGAGTGGGGAACAGCCCACTAGGGTAGGGAACTGACCGGCCTACAGCATCACTGGTGACAGGAATGTCACACTAACAGCAAAATGAAATTAGCTAATTACCAGCCGGCCAGTACTCCACTTCCAGTTTAGTAGAAAGAGGCTTAGGGTAGATCTGGCTCATGGCCTTGGTTTTTAAAGCCATCAACACACTTAAGTTTAATCCTCCCTGGGGTGATACAAGTACAAGAGCCAAGTTCTTGATTTTCTAGGGTCAAAAGCAAGATTCGGTGCCCAGAATGATCCAAATCAATCTATGGTCGTGGATGGAGCTACTCCTAGGCCATCACAACCGCCAAGTTTTAAAAACCTGAGAATTCACTGGTTTGGATTTTAAATAGTCAAGGATGCTGTGTTTCCCTAAGCATGATGGGGGCTTGGTCAGCCCCTGAGCCTGTGACATTCAGAACTTGGAGAGGGTGCGATTATGCTGTTTTTATAGTAAGTGAAAAATGTAACTCAACCTATATATACTACTTCTTTAGCTTTCACCCCCATTTGGAGGCTAAGTGTCCTTATTTATGAACATTTGCTTCTCAGGTTATTGCGAAATCAGACAGGGAGAGGACCGTGGTACTTTCAGTTCACAAAAGTCTGCAAGAGTGGTTCTCAAAGTGGGGTCCCGGTAAGAAGCAGCAGCAGCATCACCTGAGAAGCTGAAACAAAAGTGAACCGAATCAGAAACTCTACGGGTAGGACCAGGTATCTGCGCCTGCACAAGCTCCCCCCAGGATTTTGATGTCCCAGGAACTGAGCTGGAATTTGTAAATTCAGGGAGGGACAAGGAACAGGTCCAGGGCGGAGCTTCTTAACCTCTTTAGGGTTATAGACCCCTCTGAGGACCTGGGCCCACTCTCTCCAAAATGTGTATACATATAATTTTCCAAAATTTTATACATAGTTCTTGGGGAAGGCTGTCATTCCTTGGACAGTAGCCATGGAACTGAGCTGAGGACATTCTAGACAGTGGGAGAGGGTGGCCTGTAAACATTTAATTCAATATAGCAGGAGGCGCTGGCGGAAGTTAAATGCAGATCTAAGGGAGGAGGCTGAGCCAACTGCCACCCATGCGCGGGAACATTTCCTCACTTTACCGCCGAAGTGATGCCTCAGGGTGCTGAAGGAAGAGCAGGAATTCTTCAGGTGGGCAAAGTTCTGAACTCCTTACCCAACATGAGGCCTTCCTGTGGAGGCAGCTGTGCGGGTTCCGGCTGGGTCTCCAACCCCCAGGCCCAGGACAGAAGCCATAGGGCTCCGCTTGTGACCCAAGCCTGCTCCTGTCACTTGCTCACAACTCTGCACCTGTCACTACGGGCACCCCATGGGCTGCCGTAGACACATGTTCTATTTTAGCAAAATTGTTCCTCTAAAAACCAAATCTCCCACAGGCAAATACGCCAAAGGAGTGAAAGCAGGGTTGCTCTAGCCCCGGGGCGCATGAAAGTGTTTGGCCCTGTACCTGGGGTGCACCCCCCTAACAGGGACACCCCCTGTTAGCAGCAGTCCTAGCGTGCAGTTCATTCTGCCTTGGGTCGAAATGACCTGTAAACAGCTTACCTCCTTGACTCTCACTGGCCTGGGATGGGGCTGAGTCTCCTTCTCTCTGCCCCCCCACACCCCAGCATCTAGCCCAGGACCCAGGGACACAGTGACTGCGCACAAAGCTTGGTGTCCCTCACTGGCATCGACCCCTGTCCAGGCCCCGAGTCTGTGTAGAGTCCAGTTGCTGCTCAGCAGCTCGGCCTCCACAGCCACGATGTCAGTCCACCCAAGGTCATGACTCATGTCACATGAGGGGCGCATGAGGGGCTATGATGCAACACAGGTATATCTTCAGGGGTCTGGCCCTAGGACTGCCTGGGGGATATCTGAGGTTAGTCATTGCACAATCTGAGAATGCCCCCAAATTATGCAGCGCATATACGAAAGAAACCTAATAGAGGTTTTTTTCAATCCTAAAAATTTATGTGACGTTACTGTATGTTAGTGCTTAGGGAAACACAGCATTCTTGACTATTTAAAATCCAACTAACTAGAGGGAACTTTCCTAAACTATGATTAATAAAATGCAAATGTTGAGTAATGCTACAGGAAAGATTAAATGATCTATCCTTGCAATTCAGAGTGATCAAACCATGAACATATGAAGAGGTGATAATAGTATGAAACCAAAAAATGTAGGGAAGAGAGTGTTACTGAGGTGCACCAAGAGATCTGTTCACAAAAATGTGCTGTTCTCTTCTATTTCTGTTGTTTATGTTTTGAGGAAGCTTTTTAAAGCCTGTCATTTCTTGTGATTTCCTTTCAAACTCTAAATAAATATTAACTCCCATGCCTCGTTTTGCATTTAGAATTTTGAATTATCTTTTTGGACAAGGCCCCCCACGTTCTAAGCTGCATCACTCACAAAAGCTGGAGCTGCTCAGAGATACCCCACAGATGTGGAGCCAATCGAAGGCAGCACAGCACGGGGTGAAGAATGCTGAGAAGCACAGGTGTGTGGGGCTGGTACCAGGCTCTGCTGGGTGCGTGCAGGTGAAATGCTTGACACAGCCTGGCAAACTGGAAGCACAGGATAAATGGTACTGTTGTTCTTACTATTATAA
>JAQQSY010002242.1:0-13810 GCA_028646535.1 Procyon lotor
AAAGAATGGCAGAGACCTGATAAAATGTCATAAATTTCCTCATTCATTTGTCCAGAAAACAAACCAAAGCAAAGTACCTTTTATAGAGTGCCTATAAGTCCCAAGCACTTTCCATAAATATTTCTGCGTAATCCTCACATCCATTTAAAGTGGCTCATTATCCTCTCTGCTCTCTGCACTCCTGCCTCCCTAAACCACTTTTGATTTGTTGGACAGGCCATTCTCTTCTCGCCCAGGTGCCCTGTGAATATTATTGCCTCTCTCTGGACCCCGAGTCCTTTCCCACAGTTCATCTCTACACCGCCTTCAGGCATCTACCCTTTTGTTTCTGTCTCAAGAAAAAATTTTCCAAGCAAGATGCTCATGTTAGTTATAGTTCAGCAAATCTAAGATGTTGTTAACTCTAAGACACACAACTATTATACCACTAAGAAAGAAAACCACGCTGACAATTAAATCATGACCCACTAGCAAGCATAATACACATCTCAATTTCACAGATGTTAAAATGTGGGAGGGAAATGTATGCTTTGGAAGTGATGAAATCTGTAGTTTGATGCAAGTCAGTGATTTTTAGAAAGACTTGATACATGTGCTGAAAGGTAATGTCACTTTTCGTACTATTTGTCTTTCTGAACAATGGATGAGATGAAGAAAATTTTACTCACAAGAATTCTTAGGGAAACTGCAAACAGCGGGAAGACTCAGGAAGCCTGCCCTTTGTTGGAGAACTTGGAAGGTGAAGGGAGAAACATGAGGGGAGAGTAAGTGGGGGTGAGGGAGAGAAAGTCATCTAAGAGCTGCTGACGTAATGGAAAGCTCAGGAGGCAGTTGAAAGTCTTCCTCTAATCCAAAACTGGATTAAATCTCCATGCTAACCAGCCCATCTATGGATTAAAAACAAAACAAAACAAAAACCACACACAGGCAGAGGAAACTTGAACTCTGGTAAGTTCAGGGCAGAATCAGGATGACGGACCTGAATTGAGCCATGGAGGTGGAGGGGACCCTGTGGAAGTCCAGCCTGGAACTCAGAACAGAGTGGGAAGAGCCCCACATTTGGTCAAGCTGTGCAGCTGTGAGGTCCCAGCCACATTAACCTCCCAGAGCTGGAGATGGATTTGAGGTGATCCAGGACACACAGGTTCATCTTCTATCTGCTTGGATGGCAGGGGAGCTGCCACCAAGCGGAACACAGTTTTAGAATTGTTCTGGAGGTCAAGAATCTAGAAGCCAGAGAAGCTAAAGGAATTTGACCCTTGGAATCAATTTAGGGATACACAGCTGGTGACCACTAATATTTGCTAGAAATAGATGCTGTGTTCCCCTAATTCACATGTTGAAACCCTAATCTCCAATGTCATAGTAGTTGGAGGTGGGGGCCTTTGAGCAGAAATTAGGTTTAGATGATGTCATGAGGGTGGAGCCTCCATGATGAGATTGATAAAGAGATGAACAGACCAGAGTGCGTGAGAGCGCATGCGCTCGCTCTCACGTGTGCGTGCTCTCGCTCTCGCTCTCGCGCTCTCTCTCTCTCTCTCTCTCTCTCTCTCTCCCCCCAACATGTGAGCACACAGCAAGAAGGCAGTCACCTATAAACCAGGAACAAGACCCTCACCAAGAACCAGACCATATTGGCATGCTGATTTTAGACTTCCACATTCAGCAATGTGAGAAACACATGTTTTTGTCTAAGCCCCCGAGTCTACGGTACTCTGTTATGGCCGTCCAAACTATGGCACTGTAATTTGAACCGCAACAGATGGTTCTTCACGAGACCCGGACAGTTCATAAAACGACTGGCCAAGCTATCCTGGGCAGGTATGCACACCCAGGCTGAGGTGGCAGAATGACTGTACTTTCCAGCCAGTCTCAAATCAGTCTCACAGTGACTTCAAGTAGAAACAGAAGCACAGGGTGTCTTCCTAATGGGGCCCAGGAAATTAACCCCAGCCAGGAGGGAGACACAGAACACTCCAGAGAGCAGAAGATGTGGGCTCGGGCTGTGGTCTGTTTATCTTCCTCCCAAGTGTAGGTAGCAAGGGCTCAGCCGCATGGGCTGACAGCCCCACAGAGACAAAATCCTCCAGCACTAGAGGGCTCTAGACAGACACAGGGGTGTAGACATAGGATGCCGAGCTAGGCTAAGGGTGGGCAGGTAAGGTACCTGCATAAAGGAAGCACCGTCTAAAGGGAATCCAGAATCAGGACTTGCTGCGTATTGCCTCACAAAGAAGTAACCATGCACTCCCAGAGTTTCCAATAACAGAAATAAATGCAATTCTGACGGCCACGGTGATTTTCTGGATGTTTAAATACTGGCAGCTACTTTATTTTACAAAACCTCACGGGCTGTCTTCGTCCGATTCTCAGGCAAGTCAGAAAAGGGCAGGATGGGGATGCAGACAGCGGGCAAACAGAGGCCCTGGCTGCAGGAGGAGCCAATTTGAGGATTTTAGGGCAGTAAAGCACTTCGTGTACTCGGAACTAGTGGAACACCCAGGCAGCTGGACCAGGGTAAATGGGTCCGAGCGGCGTGAGGTGAGGCTGGAGGAGTGAGCTAAAGCTGGATCGCAGGCCCTGGGGGCGCACGCTAAGTGTACAGGCTTCGTCCAAGAGCTGCGGGGAGTTAGCGGACAGACAGAGGCAGGGGCATGGCCTGACCTGGCTTGTTTCACAAAGATCACTTCAGAGCAGGGTTTCTCCACACGGGTAGTATCGTCATCTAGGGTCAGATCGTTCCTTGTCGTGGGGCTGTCCTCTGAACTGTAGGATGTTGGGCAGCAGTCCTGGCCCGTACCCACTAGATGCCAGTAGCAAACTCCTCCCCTATTGTGACAAACAAAAACGTCTCCAAACAGCTCTAAGTGTCCCCTAGGGGCAGAAGTGCTGAAACGGAGACCCCCGGCTGTAGAGGACAGCTCCAAAGGACACCAGTGGTTGCAGGGAGACCAGTTAGAAGGTGCTTCCAGAAATCCAGGGAAGAAAGAATTGTGACTGAAACTGGTGTGTGGTTTTGAGAGACAGAGAACAATAATCATCGTTGCTAGCTTGCCTTACAACAACCCCTCTGGTCGGTACCATTGGCACCCCGGGACGGACAAGAAAACTGAGGAACAGAGGGTTTAAGAGACTTGTCCCCAGTGGGAGAGCGAGGACTCAAGCATGGCAGGTGCAATGTATTCTGGAGCCAGAATCAACAGGATTTACTGATGGCGGAAGGTGGGGGGAGGGCAAAGGGGAGCGCAAGTTTACTCCAGTCCGGGGCTTAAGGAATGGTAGGTGGAGGTGACATCTGCTGAGCAAAGAATGCTCTAAGAGCAACAGATTGTGGGGAGAAAAGAGGAAGTAAAAAAAAATTCCACTTTTGGACAACGTTACCTCTGAGGTTCTCACAAGACATCCAAGAGAAGGCATCAAATAAGCGGTTGGGAGTGGCTCAGAATTATTCTGGATAAAAATTCGGGATCCATTCCCATTTAGACTTTTAGTTCCAGTTGTGGGTAAGATCATCTACGTAGAGTAGAGATGAGAAGGTAAGTGGTATAACCCTCCTTTTCCTTTTTCTGTTCCCTTCTGCTTTCTCCTCCTCCCCTGAATAATCATCTGGATGACTGGCAACTCTTTAAGGAGGTCATGAAGGCCCAGTTTGCCCTCATTCATCCTATTCCACTATTTAAGAGACCACCGTTATTTGGCATTTTCTTTCCAGAAGACCTGTAACTCGGAGAGGTCCATGGTCTGTTTTTCATTAGTTGTTCTTATTAATTCAGATGAACCATAACTAAATGGGCCACGTCGCTTGTAAAATGTTTCTTTTTTTTTTTTTTATAAGATTTTATTTATTTATTTGACAGAGAGAGATCACAGGTAGGCAGAGAAGGAGGCAGGCGGGGGTGGGGGGAAGCAGACTCCCCGCTGAGCAGAGAGCCCGATGCGGGGCTCGATCCCAGGACCCTGAGATCATGACCTGGGCTGAAGGCAGAGGCTTTAACCCACTGAGCCACCCAGGCGCCCCGTAAAATTTCTTTTCAGTGAAGTCAATTCAAAGCGCTGACAGATGGAAAAGACAGCGATAGTTCCTCAGCCTAATTAGGTAGAGAAACGCTAGAAGGAGGCGAGTTTCTGTAGTGTGAGAAGATTGTCGTTACCCACGTAGTGAGATGCTGTCAGGAGCCCGAAAAGAGCTCTCTGCTTCATCCTCATACTTCGTATTTCCTGACACGTAAAATCCCATTTGCACAGGACAAAGCCTTCCGTTCCCGTGTTCAAGGATCCGGGGAGGAGTAAGACAGTTCGTGTGATCCTCACCAAGTATAACAAAAGTAAACAAGGCAAACCCCCGAAGACAAATCTCAGTTCCTTCTCAGATCTATGGACAAGGAATAATTCCTTTGCTTTTGGACAATGAAGGGAATGTCTCTGTTGTTTTGAGGATAACAAAGATACAGTCCTGGGCATTAAGGCTGGACCACAGAGGCTCTCATTTCCAATGTGTGTCAGAACCACCAAGTGAGATTCTGAATTCAGACAGGGCCCCACTCTCAGAGATTCTGAGGCAACTGCTGGGGTACAACCACTTTGGAGCACTGTTTGTCAGTTTCTTATAAACATACGTCTGCCCTATGATCCAGAAAATTCACTCGTAGGGCTTCATTTAACTGAAATGAGTGCTCATGTCCACCAAAAGACATGCACAAGAATGTTCAAGGCTGTCTCATTTATAGTAACACAGAAACTGGAAACAACCTAAATGTACGTGTATAGAAGAATGGGCAGTGTAGTAGATGCATGCCATCAAATACTACACAGCAATGGAAAAAGAGTGCACCTCTGATACAACAGCAGGGCTGAATCTCACTCGTAACACTGAGTGAAACAAGCCAGGTACGAGAGTATTTACTCTATAATTCTATTTTTATGAAGTTCAAAAATAGGCAGGATTCATCTATGGTGAGAGAGGACAGAAGAGTGGTAACCCCTGGGGGAAGGTGATGAATGGGAGGTGTTCTTCTGAGGTGCTGGGAATGATCTATCTCTTGACCTGGGTAATGGTAACAGAAGTGGATGTGTATGTAAAAATTCAGTATGTTGTATTCTTAAGGTTTTTGCTCTGTCTGTATTTGTTTGCTTATTTTATTTCATTTTTGGGTTTTTTTGTTTGTTTGTTTTTTTCTTTTGTTTGGCTTATTTTAAATCTCAATTACAAATAACCTTCAAAATCTTAAAATTATAAGTGATTCTTAATAAATGGCCAGAATTGAGAACTGCTACCACCAGGCTGCCATGACAGCCAAAGGATCGTTCTCCTACCCACCCCCAGCTTTGTCCTTAGGTAGCAAATTTCACCATGTCATTCCCTGCTCTTATAAAACTGCCCATGAAGCTTCCGAGAGGCCAACAGAGAAAGCACTAAGTGCATCATTTAAAATTCCTAGCAAGGCTATTATCTTCACTAATTCAGCTTTCCTGCACTCTGCCATTGCTAATGGGGGTTGAGAATTCTCCTGTCAGTCTTTAAACTCTGCAGGTGAGGCCCATATGTCCAGGAAGGAATCTATGGCATAAAGAGCTCTCAACATTCCCCTGATTTAGAACTTACCCTGTCTTCACTGCAAGTCCAAGCAAGGAATTATGAAATATTAGATGTAGGAGCCTGAGAAATAATCCACTCTGAGGCCTAGATAGGTGAAGTGATTTATCTTACGTCACCCAAGAAATCAGTAATCTAGTAATTTCCTGACATTCATACTACCTTGACACCCTGACACTTTGCCATTAGTGTGCATTTCTGATTATAGAAACTGTCCCCAGAGCCACCTGGTGAAGGCTAGAAGTGATGGCAGAGGTCTTGGGAGGTTTGGTTTTTGTTTACTGAACATTTTTTTCACCCACGCATTAGCTAAAAATGCAACTTTTATCTTTAGCGTTACACTCTGTTGACATAGTGCCAATAATCCTAGGGTCCCTGTGTGTGCCAGGTCATTCATCTGAGGGTGCCGGATTACCCCAAACTATCTCAATCTGAAAGGTGAAGAGTGAAAGAAGGGTAGAAATGTTACAATGCAAAAGACACTGATCAGATATAGGGCTATAATCCGAATTTGCCTCCCAGTTGATCCTGAATCATTAATCAGTTTGTTAACCTATAAAATGGGAAAATGAGGTAGGGCTCAAATATTTCACTGATTATTATAAATATCAAATGAGACAAGGCCTATGAAACTACCTAAAGCCTTTAACCAAACACCCAAGGCTTTCTCCCTTTTTTTCATGCTACTAAATGTGCCTGTGAAGTCAAAGGAGGAAGACTTAGTTGGAAATGTGCTGATGGATGGTTTCTCTGCTAAAATATTTTCCAGCAAAAGACATCTTGTTAATAAGCTACTGTGTATACTATAACATATATTTCACAATTTATCTACCTCCTGCAGGATGTCAAAATAATTGGCCTATAATATTTCTAAAATATAGTCAGCCATCTCCGGATTTATTATGTGAATATACATTTGCATAATGATGACTGAATTTACACATCATGCATCTTTCCAGAATTTAGGCTTCCATTACTCTTTCTTTTAAAATCACAAGCCTTGTTACAAAATGCAAGTCTCTAAGCATGGTTACCATTTTCTTCAGCATAAAAATAGGTGATGGCAGCAGGGATCCAACTGTTAGTCTGGAGGTGAGAGGTTAGTAACCATTGATAACAAACTTGGAATTTTTCCTGCATTGGTCAAAGAAGAACTGGTCATGGCAGCAACCCTAGCCTCAGTAAGATGGCAGAACACTTGAGGCAGAAGCACTGCTACTACCCCCATTTTATCTGTTGGTGGGAAAGCCATTGCCTACCCCAATCCAAGGGGAGTGGAAACAGAGAGGAAGTGGCCCCAGGAGACACTAAACTGGCACTAATATTTGGCTGTCCCGAAGTCATTCCCAGCCCCATTCTTCCTTGCTGCCTCACACTACGGAGAGTGAAATGTCAAGTGCATTCACGTATTCTCTTTGCAGCACTGGGTTATCATATGAACCAGCTCTGGCTCATGAGATACAACTGGATTTTTACCTTTTTTTGTCCATAGGGTATATCTCATTTACAGTCAAGGAGTGCCTGGGTGGCTCGGTCGGTTAAGCATCTGACTCTTGATTTCAGCTCGGGTTGTGATCTCAGGGTTGTGGGATTAAGCCCACATCGGGCTCCAGTCTGGGTGAGGGGCCTGCTTGGGATTCTCGATCTCTCTCTCTCTCTCTCTCTCTCTGCTCCCTACCTGCTCCCCCCGCCCCCTGCCAGGACACACATGCTGAGGGAAAAAAAAGGAATATACAGTCCAAATCACTGTTGTTTTAAAGCCATTTGAAATACTTCTTGTCTCTGTACTTTTGCCACTGACTTATTATACCTTTGGACTTGTTTGTTTTATTTTATCTTTTTACTTTTAGGAAATTCTTTTTATTTTTTTTAATTAATTTATTTTTTCTAAAGATTTTATTTACTTATTTGACAGAGAGAGAGAGATCACAAGTAGGGAGAGAGGGAGAGAGGGAAGCAGGCTCCCTGCTGGCAGAGAGCCTGATGCGGGGCTCAATCCCAGGACCCTGAGCAGAGAGCCTGATGCGGGGCTCAATCCCAGGACCCTCAAATTGTCTCCAATCTGAGATGGTTTATCAATCTTTCTTTGCCTTTCATGATTTTACCACCTTTGAAAAGGACTGGTCAGTTAGATTATATAAAGTTCCTCAATTTGAGTCTAAATGATGGTTCTTCATGGCTAACTTCAGGTTATGCATTTTGGGCAAGAAAACCATAGAAGTGATGCTGTGCCCTTCTCAGTGCATCCTATCAGGAGGTACATGTCAATTAACCCCATTTCCAGTGAGGTTAATTTGGTTAAGTGGTGTCTCCCTAGGTTTCTCCACTGTAAAGTTATTATTTATCCCTTTGTAATTGCTAAATATTTGGGGAGAGCTACATTTAAACTACACAACTACCCTATTTCTGGTTAAACTTGCTTTTTTTTTTTTAAGCTGGGTGATGAATACTTGCAGATGATTGGATTTGTGTGTATTCCAAAATCTCCATAACAAAGCTTTTTAAAACAGCTTTATCTTTTTATTATTTTTTATTATGTTATGTTAGTCATGATACAGTACATCATTAGTTTTTGATGTAGTGCTCCATGATTTATTGTTTGCATATAACACCCAGGGCTCCACACAATACGTGCCCTCCTTAATACCCATCACTGGGCCAACCCATTCCCCCACCCCCCTCCCCTCTAAAACCCTCAGTTTTCAGAGTCCAGAGTCTCTCATGGTTCATCTCCCCCTCTGATTTCCCCCTCTTCATTTTTCCGTTCCTTCTCCAAATGTCCTCCATGCTATACCTTATGTTCCACAAGTAAGTGAAACCATATGATAATTGACTTTCTCTGCTTGACTTATTTCACTCAGCCTCATCTCCTCTAGTCCTGTCCATGTTGATGCAAAAGTTGGATAGTCATCCTTTCTGATGGCTGAGTAATATTCCTTTGTATATATAGACCACATCTTCTTTATCCATTAGTCTGTTGAAGGGCATCTCAGCTCTTTCCACAGTTTGGGTATTGTGGACATTGCTGCTATGAACATTGGGGTGCATATGGCCCTTCTTTTCACTACATCTGTATCTTTGGAGTAAATACCCAGTAGTGAAATTGCCGGGTAATAGGGTAGCTATTTTTAATTTTTTGAGGAACCTCCATACTGTTTTCCAAAGTGGCTGCACCAACTTGCATCACAGTTTAAGAGGGTTCCCCTTTCTCCACAACTTCTCCAACATTTGTTGTTTCTTCCCTTGTCAATTTTTGCCATTCCAACTGGTGTAAGGTGGTAACTCAAAGTGGTTTTGATTTGAATTTCCCTGATAGCTAATGAGGATGAACATTTTTCATGTATCTGTTAGCCATTGTATGTCTTCTTTGAAGAAGTGTCTGTTCATGTCTTCTGCCCATTTTTTGACTTGATTATTTGTTTTTTGGGTGTTGAGTTTGAGAAGTTCTTTATAGATCTTGGATATCAGCCCTTTGTCTGTAGTGTCATTTGCAAATACCTTTTCCCATTCTGTGGGTTGCCTCTTTGTTTTGTTGACTGTTTCCTTTGCTGTACAGAAGCTTTTTATCTTGATGAAGTCCCAAAAGTTCATTTTTGCTTTTGTTTCCTTTGCCTTTGGAGACATGTCTTGAAAGAAGTTGCTGTGGCTGATGTCAAAGAGGTTGCTGCCTATGTTCTCCTCTAGGATTTTGATGGATTCCTGTCTCACATTGAGGTCTTTCATCCATTTAGAGTTTATCTTTGTGTGAGGTGTAATAGAATGGTCCAGGTTCACTATTCTATATATAGCTGTCCAATTTTCCCAGCATCATTTATTGAAGAGACTGTCTTTTTTCCACTGGGTATTTTTTTCTGCTTTGTCGAAGATTATTTGACCATAGAGTTCCAGCAGCTGTCTTGGTCCATGAGTTAGCCTTGACAGTGGAGGCAAGGCTGAGAATAACCAATAAGAAAGATAGAAGATGTCTGGGTCTTTGATTCCATGGAGCCCCCATTTCAAGTCTTGGACATCTCAAATTATTTGCACATGAAAGACAGATAACTTTCTATGTTAGGTAAAGTAGCTTTGTTTGTTTGTTATTGTTGTTGTTGTATGAAGATGGACTTGTGTCAGAGAACCTAATTTTGACTTTGTAATTGACGTGACCATCACTGTTTCTGGTCTATGTGTCTTAAACAGTTTTACTAAAGTATAATTCACATACTATATCTGCTTAAACTTTTCTCTAGTAATTTTAATATACATTATTAATTCTTATTTAAAACAATTACTGCCGTAGCTTTTGCCAAATGGTGAGTTTCTACTTCCATCATTCTTTCTATACTTATTATTAAAATTTCATCAAAAAAAGAACTTTTTCTTCTCCTTCATTTATCATTTTGCTCAATTAATTACTTATGTCAGTATGGATTCATGGAAATTTATTTTATGCTATAGGTTATAATCCATTACTGTCATTATTTGTTTTGTTGCTCATATTTTCTCAGATTTGGCCACTAAGAGCTCCTTCAAGTTGACACATTTCCTTTCAACCCATCCCCATGATTTTTTAGCACTTTTACTTTCTGACACCACACGATGTTTCCTATATTTTCCCTGCCCCACCTCTATAATCAGTCATTTTTCTAAGGAGTCCTGGTTCCTTTTTCTGGAGAATGATTTTTTTAAAACCAAGATGTAGGCACTGTATGTGCTCCTGGTTACTGGGGTGTCACTGAATGTCACCAAAATTATTATTATTTTTTTGCTCTGCAAAAGGTACTGTTAAGAAAATAGAAGACATGCTATAGATGGGAAAAAAAGATTTCTAAAACATATCTAATAAAGAACTTGTTCCTAGAGTATTAAAACTTCTCAAAACTCAATAATAAGGGGGCATCTGGCTGGCTCAGTTGGTACAGCATGAAACTCTTGATCTCAGTGTCATGAGTTCAAGCCCCACAATGATGTAGAACTTACTTAAAACAAAACAAAACACCATCATGGCCACCACCGCTGCCGCGGCCGCTGCCTCCACCACCACCACCACCACCACCACCACCAACAACAACAACAAGGACAACAACAAAAAACCTCAATAGTAAGAAAACAAACAACCCAATTAAACAATGGGCGTGGGGGGGAGGGCGCGGCCCGGGAGAGCACTGGCTCAGTGGGGAGTCTGCTTGAAGATTCTCTCCCTCTGCCCCTCCTCCAACTTGTGTTGTCTCTCTCTCTCTCTCTCTCTCTCTCTCAAATAAATAAATAGATAAATCTTAAAAAAAAAAAAAAAGGCCAAGAATTTGAACAGACTTCAGTAAAGATACACAGGTGGCAAATAAGCATATGAAAAGATACTCAACACTGTTACTCATTTGAATATGCAAATTACACCACAAGGCGATACTAGTATATACCTATTGAATGACCAAAACTGAAAAACAAAAACTGATAGTACCAAGCACTGGCAAGGATGCAGAGCAACTAGAAGTCTTATACCCTGCTGGAGCAGATGCAAAATGGCATAGAAGATGGCGTGGCAGTTTCTTATAAAGTCAAACACACACTTAACACACAACTCAGCAATCCCACTTCTAGGAATTTACCCAAGAGCAATACAAACTTAGGTTCATAAAAACAAAACAAAACAAAACAAACCCACCTTACATAAATGTTTATATTGGTCTTATTCATAATTACCAAAACCTGGAAACGACCCAAATATTCCCCATTGGAGGATATGGAAACAAACATATGAGTGTATAGAAAGATACACTTATATAATGAAATCTGCTTAGCAATAAAATGGAACAAACTACTGATAAAACATAGAGCAACGTGGATGAATGTCAACTGCATTATGCCAAATGAAAGAAGCCAGACGCCTAAAGCTACGGCCTGTATGATTCCATTTAGATCCCATTCTGGAAAAGACAAAACTACAGGGACAGATAACAGATAAATGTTTACCAGGGACTGGGGTTAGGGTACAGAATAATCACAAAAGGGCACCAGGGAATTTTTGGGTCAGTGGAAATGTTCCATATCTTGCTTGTCATGGGAGTTAGGGAACGCTTAAATGTTACAGGTCACGGTGGTTACAAGCATTCGTCAAATTTCATAGACCTAAATACCAAAAAGAATGAACTTTCCATATATAACTTATTCCTCAGTTAATGAAAAAAAAAAAAGGCAGGGGGGAAGGCAGACAAGAAATTCAAATCACATTTCCGAAACTGCAGATTAACTGTATCTTGTCAAAGGCTGCTCACAACACGTAACAGGGTGCCATTTAAATTTTCTATACCTTTTTGTGTTCCTCTGATCATAGGCCTGGAAATAGCCATGAAACATCATGTGGATAAAGTGCCCTGTACATTTGGAACAGGGTTTGGCAAGAAAAGATGAGAAAAGCAGCTATTCTTCTATGCTGATAAAAGGGGTGAGAAGTAAACCATGTTAAGAGGCTTAAAGACCCAAGCTCTGGCAATCTTAATTTCCGAGATGCAGGTGGGCCAATTACTCCCTCTGAATAAAAGGCAGAAAATCTTCCCCAGCTTTGTTCATGCCAGTGAGTCATTCTGAGTGGATCCGTTCAGAATGATTCCTCAAAGCAACAGGCATTGCTCATTACGGTGGCAAAGAGGAGGTGTCGGCCTGCTCTCAAGAGCTTTGTCCCGTCTGTCCCTCAATAAGCCCACAGTCAGCCGTGTTTTCATCCTAATGTCTTTCCCAATTAAATTCACATCTCCTTCTCCATCCCTCACAGCCATTCTCTACTAATTAGGCCAGCAGTTTGCAAACTGTGGCCCACGGGCCACATCAGCCTGCTGCACGTTTTGGTACAACCTGGGGCCGAAGGATGGTTTTTTGGCATCTTTTAATGGCTGACAAAAATCAAAGGGAGGAAAATTTTTCATGAAGCAGGGAAATTATATCAAATGTGAATTTCAGCGTCCATAAACAAAGTTTCACTGGAACACAGCCATGCCCATTTGTTTCTGTATTGTCTGTGACTACTTGAGCTCTCCAACAGCAGAGTTGAGAAGCGGCGACAATCAATCAATCAATCAATCAATCAGCAAGCAAGCAAGCAAGCAAGCAAGCCATGTGACTCACAAAGCCTAAAATATTTACTGTCTGGCCCGCTACAGAAAAAGTTTGCCGACCCCTAATTTAGGCATTTTCATTCTCTTGCCTGTATGCTGATGTCCACGCTCTAAGTTTGTAAAAAGGCAAGGCTCGGCCTGCACCCTTTACTCGCTTGACCACGTCTCTCTGACACTGTAACAAATCGTATTCTTGCATAATACTTTTTGCTGCTGCTGAACAGAATAAAGACATGTAACATTGCAGTAGGCAAGGAAATAATCTGAGGAAAATGGTGGATTTCTGGTTTGTAAAACTATCTACTCAAGTATTCCATTGTTAAAAGGATTCCAGTCTTGGGGGACGAGGGCGGCTCATTCGGTTGAGCATCGGACTTTGGCTCAGGTCATGATCTCAGGATCCCGGGGTCGAGCACCTTGTTGAGCTCCCCGCTCAGGGGAGAATCTGTTTGTCCCTCTCCTTTTGCCCCTCCCCCTACTCGTGCTTTCCCTCTCATTCTATCTCCAATAAACAAATAAAATCTTTAAAAAAAAAAAAAGAGCATTCTAGGCTTACAGGAAATTTGTAGAGTCCAAAACAGTAAGTTGTCACTATCACTTCACAATATCCAGTCACTCGACTCAAAGAACATTTTGCCGGTCTATCAACTCTGCAAATTACCTTGTCTTTCCAATGTAAGTGTAAGTGTAACACTCATGTCCAGAATTGTGATGGCAAGTTACACTGATTCTGGGCATTTGTCTACACCTATTCATATTCTAGCACTGCTCATATTTTCTTTTGACATTAACCAGATTTTACGAGGCCAAATGACATAGGAAAAAGAGTGCTGGACCTAACATAGGATTTACAGTCCAAAATGTGCATTTATATTTTGGTTATGCCACTTAGGTTGGATGAATTTCTGAACACCCTGTATCCCTGATGTCCCTATCTGTAAAATGGGAATAAGAATTACCCTTCACGGGACTTCTGGGAAGTTGGTAATAATTACGTGGAAGCATCATGTTTGTGTGATGATGATGGTGATAAGGTTCATCATATCTTGTGGTCTCCTTCCCTTATACCCCCTCAACCTCTCTGCAATTACTTCTCTGCTATTAGGAATGCCATTCTGCTAAGAAGAGG
>JAQQSY010002243.1:0-13810 GCA_028646535.1 Procyon lotor
TGGAGGGGAAAGCCTGCAAGGTCACGATCCTCCTGGCCCCCATCAGAAAGTGGGTCCTCTGACACCCCCTAAACCCGGACGCCAACGGCACTCACTTTGCTAGTGTACTTGGCAATGTCTGCAGCAACGTCAGCGGAGGCGGTAGCGATGGGCAGGTCTGCGTTGACCGAGGACGCGAGGGTGCTCGTGGACCCTGAGCTGGTGACCAGGGGCGATGACTGAGTGCTGGTCACCAGCGTGATGGTGGAGGTGGATGGGCTCTGCGTGATCTCCTTCTGCTGGACAGCTAGGAAAGCAAAGCGTGCTGGTCACCCCACTGTCACGGGAAGGGCCCGGCCCAGCACAAAGCTGTATGGAGGGACAGGGGGCCCTGACGTATACCCCTTGGGCTCGTCTACATTCAAGTGACAGAAATTCTCCCCTTGACCAGACTCTAGCCAGGATCCTCTCAGCCTTTCCTGGGACGAGGCCTCAAGTGTGGCCCATAAAGCCTTGCATAAACACTAACGCGGTTTCTAACAGCTCAAGGCCGCCACCCCAAGGTGACCCCAGACGCCCCTAACGTGCCTGCCTGAGAAAACAAGGCTGCCAAATGAATTTACTATTTGTTCCAGCCAACACCCTATGGCCATCTCCCAGTCTCTATGGGAGGGTAGGAGCCTAACTTCGAAAAGCATCAGTTAGCAACCCCACGTGGGTTTCACATGGACTAACCCCACCTTCCCATTTTTTTGGGGTAAAATTTCACATCCCTGACTCTCCTGGAGTCCCCTCTCAGCCCCTTCCCTACCTCCCCGCCATTCTCCCTTTAAAATGCCCAGTCACCTCTGTACAAAGTAGGGCTGACTTCAATTCATGCTGGACATTTTTCTCCCTATCATAATAACACACAATGATTAAAACCTGTCCTTACCACTTTCACTAGTATCCAGCTTGTCTGTCTTGGACACAGGACAATCTGGAAACTGAGAACCACACCATCAATGGCCCTCTACTTGACAGCACCTAAGTCCCCCTGGGGAAGCTTGTAACTCACAGGGCATGAACACAGAAAAGACTAGAACGAGTCATCCCGATCTCAACTATCCTAGATTCACTTCTGCCCCACTAGCTCTTTAAACACCAAGGGCACTCCCGCTATACTCCCACGGTGCCTGTCCAATGTCGTCCTCCTTCCCCCAGTCTTCCAGGGGTTCTTTGGCGCTCTTCAAGATCTGGCTACCTTTCAACCCATAGCTGCAGCTCTTTTCAGCTCCACTCACTAGGGTGCACTTGTGAGAGTTTCAACCAAAGATCCCAACCTCCAAGGATCAAGAGGAGGGCTTCCCTTAAGGACAAGCTCTGCACCAGCGCTCACGAAAGCTGGGCCAGTGGGTCCTTATCTGAGCAGCGCCAGAGGGAGCGACTTCAGCCACTGGTGCTTGATGCTGACTCTTCTTCTGTAGACGGCTAATCCCTAGTGATTAAGGTATCCTTTGCTACCAACTCCTCACACTATATACCCTTCCCAAAATAATGCCAAGAGGTTCCCGGGTATGCACACGAAAACTTACACAAAGGTATTCATTTGCAGCACTGTTTACAACAGAAAAAAACAGGGAGCAACCTAAATGCTCACTGTCAGGGGAATACTTGACTTAAATCAACTATGGAATATTATGCAGCAGTCCAAAAGAAGAATGTAGATAGAGCTATTATGTACTAACACGGATGAACCCCCAAAACATGCTGATGGGTAAGAAAAAAAAAAAAAGAAAAAGAAGGGAAAAAAAAAAAGCAAGTATGGTACCATTTTTATGTTTTAAAAAAAGGAAAAAGAAAAAAGTACTACTTGTATGGAGGGTCATATATACGTAAATATATATGCATACATGCATAAAAAAGGTTTCACAGTTAACAGTGGCGGCCGCTGAGAAAGGGTGAAGAATGAAATGGAAGTTCGGTCAAGACAAGAGACTACGGGGCAATTATTTTAACCCCTTTCTACTACGTCTATAGATGCATGTATCGTTTCTAACAACAGAGAGGAGGGGAAAAATAAACGTGAAAAAAACGCGTCGCCAAACGATTTTTAAAAATAATGCCACATGGAATGCGCGAGGCCTTCAAGATGCAACGGCCACAAACCAAAAAGGAACCGAAAAAAAAGAAAAAAAGAAAAAAAGAAAAGACAACGATTGTGTCTCTCCTGTCGATGTGGCGAGAAGGGGGCGGGCGCCACGTTGGACAGAGGGGGGCGTGGTACCTTTCACAGCCTGTCTGGTCTGATATCTCGTCCCCTGGGAAGACTGAGGCTGCTGGGTCTGCTGCTGGTTCTGCTGCTGGCGTTGCATCTTCTGCATGTGCCACTTTTGGGAAGACGTTTGAAACTTACTTGACGAGTTCCACACGACCCGCTGCACGGCCGGGGCAGTCTCCTTCGGTAAAAGCGGCCTCTGCTTTTTCACCGGGCTTCCCGTGGTGGTGGTGGTGCTGGTGGCGGTGGTGGCGGCGGCGGCGGCGGCGGCAGCGGCAGCGGCAACAGCGGCAGCGGCAGCAGCGGCAGGGGCGGTGGCGGCGGTGGTGGTGGCGGCGGCGGCAGCCGGGGCCGTGACCGTGGCCGTGGTGCTGGTGGTGGCCGTGACACCAGCCGTGGGAGTTTGGGAGGAGGAGCGGGTGAGGAGCGGAGTTTCAGGCGGGGACTGGCTGCCGGCTGTCGTAGACGGTGGAGCTTTACCTACAACTAAAGCCAATGCATGGAGACAAATAAACAGAAAGTGGAGACGGGACTCGGGTTGGCCCGCGGCGTCTCTCTACACCGGCACGATCGTGGCCGGCCACGAACCCCAAACAAACTCAGTAGGCAAGGACTCCCCGCACCCGCAATGGAGGGGCACATCTCACCTTACGCACAGAGGCCGCTTCTGCACATCTGTCGCAGAGCGTCGGCCTCTTCTCGTGAGCACTCACACACATCTAAGAATGCTAGCAGGGCCTCTGGGAGAAACGGGGTGAACTGGACCCAGTCCCTGCCCTCACGCAGCCCACCGACAGTAGATAACAAAATCATTGCCTGTGTGTTTTACAGTTAGAACCAGGTGAGCACTTTCGGAAAGTCGATCCAGACACGAAGAAAATCCCTTTGGCTAGGGAACCTATAAAGCATGTAGCCCCAAGAATCAGGCAGCTTCCCAATGGCCAAAGCACCGAACACCATAAAGTCACCCACAAACAAAGTCTCCCTTGACCTCTCACTCCCTCGGGGACTAAGTTGCAATGTGCAGCTAATGGCCTTGACATCTAACACTACAGGGAACTCCACACCATAGCCAGAACCTTCCCGACACGATGGTATTGCTAAGTCAGGAGACTTGCTTTATTATTGCCGTTGTTGCTGTTGTCGTCTTATTATGTTTTTTTTTTATTTTAATTCCAGTAGTGTTAACATATAACACACGGTGTTCTATTTGTTGCAGGTGTGCGATATGATTCGACAATACTACATGTTACTTAGTTATGTATCTAGAATGGTCAGTATACGCCTTGCTTTACTGTATTCCCGTAAATACAGTTTTCCTGCCGCCACCATTCATTAGGCAATACTGGTTTACCTCTTGTAGCGGTCAAATCTACACCTAAAATGATTCTATAAAGCGTTAAGTTGCTTTAAATAAAATCATAAAATCAAGAATTACACAAGCGGGACTTGGGATGGGCCAAACTAATGAATGTGAATGACAAGTTTGGAAAAAGCTGCCTTCTGGAGTCTGTCTTCTGGGAAAGGGGGGATGTGGCAGAGGGGTAGGATTTCAACAGGCAGAAGTGAGAATGTGGGGCAGGTGACAGCATCAGCCAAGACGTGTTTAGGAACAGGCAGCATTTCAGTCAGTTAGAGAGGCAGTGAGGAGTGGGTGGAAGGTGGGTTATAGCCAGAAGCATTGAGCAGCCCAGAAGGGGTGGCCCTATGGTGCTCATCTATAAAGGGCGGGGGGTAGTCAGTTGTCACTGCAGAGGTCCCAGCCACCATGGGGTGGGTCTGACACTCCCCCAAGAAGATGCCCGGGGATCACGCCCGAAACACAGGTACAAGGTCAGCAGCCCCATCAGAGACAATGGAAGGAGGATATGTCTGTTCTTGTAGATTTATGTAACCCGGAAAAAGACCTGACCTTGATTATCCTAGGGAGGATTCTTAGTACACTGGGTTTTAGGAAGTCAGGGACTTTTTTTCCTTAAAAAAAAAAAAAAAAAAAAAAAAGATCAAGCTGACTTTCCTGACTTGGGTGCGGGGGGCTTTCTCGGTGGTCATCACATCTCTCTGACCCTCCTCTGGCCTCCTGCTCCTGAGTACCCGCAAGTTCATAGGCAAGGGCGCAGGTGGAGCCAGAAGGGGAGCTCTCCATGCAGTGAGGAGCCCTGACCCTTTCCCGGGATGACATGACACACCAGATGCTAGATACAGCCCCAGCACCTTGCAGGTGGGGATGGGGCTTTGCACCTAGGTTTCCTAGAAACAGTGCACCGGGGGGGGGTCCCTGGTTTCTAACCTGCAGATGCACTTTCCCTTGCCTCCCTTCCCTCCCAGGTAACCAAAAAATATCCTGTTACTGCTGAGGAGCAAGCCTAGTGCCTCTCCTCGGACAACAGGTCCTCCTCTTTCTACTGATTTGCAGAAGTAAACAGCTGGCTTCACATATGGGTTGCTGCTCTATAGTGGCCACAGCGGGCCCTCTGTTCCAAATAAAAGCCTGGAATGTGCAATCCAAAAAGATTTTAGGCTCAAGGCACCCTTTGGGATTGCTACTTAGACATTAAAGTATTTTGATTTCTAGAAGACTCTAGCAGCTTATAGAAGGGAAAAAAGAGGCCACAGGAAATTCCATCTGTCCTAGAAATTTGGGGTATATAATCAAATCACCTATATAGCCCAGAAAAGGGAGAAACTCCTAAGGGCCAACATTCCAGAAGCTGCCCCTACTCATCAACCTACTTATTCTAGAGTTTGGTCACCAGCTTTCTAAGAAAAAGATGTTGTAAGGTAAGCGCAGCAACAGCAAGGTCTCTAGGGAAGCGCTCTCTTTGCCTCTATTCTGAGATCACCAGCTAGAAAGCAGTATTACTATGTAAGGCTCCAAATTCTATACATAAGCCGCATTCCCAGCTAAAGGTAAACTCAAGGTCACCATAGCACACTCTAGAATGCCCTTCACTTCATAAACTTATAAGTGAAAAGACAACATTGAAGAAAATGCTCTACTGCAGAGTATGATACAAAGCTGATTCTTCAAAACCCAAACTACCATCAAGGGACTCTAGATTTAAGACCGGGAGGTCTTTGTCCCAACCCCTGGGATGATGCCCTCTCTGAATTATTTAGAAATCACCTTCAGCTTAATTACATACACCACACACTTGGGGTCTCCCGGACATAATTCCTTCAGACATCAGTGCAAGGAAGAGCTGTGTTTCACTTAATCAACTGGGATTTTTATTTTATTTTTATTTTTTTGGAAAGACAGGAGATCCTTTAAGGGACTATTATTTCCCTTGTTGCTTTGACTGCTAGGAAGCTCACAGCCAAAATGAAAGCCCAACTGTGCTAACTCTGAAGGCTAGAACATATTTCTGTGCATAAAACTGTACCAGACCACTTCCTATTCTACTTTCATCTTTTACAGACTTTATTTACATTGCTTCGTGGTTAAATATTCTTGTCAATCTGTTACAGATTCTTCCTGGAAGGGGAAGAGGAATAAAACCAATCCATCCAAAGATACGTTCCAGAAAATAAGGAACAGTATAACTGTATCATTCATAGGAGCACTATGCCATCGCTATACCCAAATATTCCCACAAACCGGAAGGAACAAATGCTACTCCCCACATGTTTTCTGCCACATCTGCCTCAAACCCCAATCCACAACACTTCATCTGGTGTTTAAGAGGCCACCCATAAATCTGAGGTGACAGGGAATGGGGTGCTATTCTAAACTCCCTTGCCCCACTCAACTGCTTCTCCTTCTCCCTCCACTGCACCATTCAGAGACATTTCCATCCTCTTCCAAAGAACTACAAGAATTCTCACTCCCCTAACAATTGAGGTCCCATAGCAAACCAAGTGGACAAAGACACAGAAGAAAGATTCTCAAGGCCCATCCCCGACTTGCTCTAAGCAGCCAGACTCAGAAATCCCCAGCGGGCAGAGAATCACATCTTACTCAAGAGTGTGGCTGAGAAGTCTGCTGTCAAATGTTGGGCATGGTCAAAAACTAAGCCTGCCTTTCCCTTCGGGTGCTCACAGAGTACACAGTTTTGTGCCTATGACCACCAGCTTGTCCTTAGGCAATCTTTTTCCTGGGCCCTCAATTAATTCTTCAATTACATCTTTCTCGGGCAATGGAATCCCCTCATACCCATTTGCCAAACCAACTGGAAAATGTGATGACTGCTTTGTCCCGGGGAAGGACACCTTTCCCATCACTCACACATTCCTCCTGGCGGGTCTGCCAACATGCCTGGGCCACACAGGCTTGTGGGCAGCTACTGCTGGTTCAGCCTGGAACAGCAGCAATGGGTACACCACCGGGATCAGGCAGCAGTTCTCGGCTACAAGAGGCCTTGCCTCCCAGGGAACCAAGGGCAATGTCAAGACATCTCTCACTGCCACAACTGGGCAAATGCTCCCAGCATCCGGTGGGCAGGGGCCCAGGATTCTATTAAGCATCCTCCAGTGCACGGGATATAAAGTATTACTCTGCACAAAATGTCAATAGTGCCAGTCAGTGCGGAGAAATCCTGGACTCGAGTCAGTGAAACACACACGTGGTGGGACACCAGTTCAGGTGCCCACCATCCAAAGCCGCCTCCGCTTCTACAGCCCCAAGAAGCATTCAGCTCTCCGGTACCACCTCCCCAAATGAACTCCTAATTCCAATAACAAAATGCCCTGGGGGAGGTGCCTGGGTAGCATGAAGGGAAGAAAGGGAGCTGAACTCCTCAAGATCTTTGAACTGAACTCTTCTAACAATTTCAACCGTGTCACGTGTCTAAGTGTTGACACAAACTTTAGGGAAATGAGTGAGCCCACTGAGAAAACAGGTTCTTCGGCTAAAAATGACCTTGATGCTAGAAACACCTACCGTTTTTTATTTTTCTGGGCTCAAAATCAACCACGTTGGGTACTAACCAGAGGAAAGGCAGGCAGGCCCCGGCAGGGGGAGGAGCTGGGGGTGTAGGGTCCAGTCCTGGGCCTTATCAGTGACTTAGCTAGGTGATCTTGAGCCAATCAAAGCTCCACTCTGATGCCTCCCTTTGTGATGTCGGAGGGTCACATAACTTCTGGAAAAGGGTCACATAACTTCTGGAAATACAACTGCAAGGTGGCACTCTAAACCAAATCAAGAAACCGGAAACTGGTGCGATCACTTACCATCCTGCTTGGGAGATGTTTCTTTGGGTTCCTTCTTATTTTTACGACCCTCCCGCCCAGAATGGTCTTCTCCTAAATCTATGACAAGTTCACTTTCTGAATCGGAGTCCAGGCCCAAATGTACTGTTGGGGAATCGGTCTCATCCTTCCCCTTCAATTTATCCTTTGTGGGATGAGGGGAGGCTTTTGCTTTTTCTGAAAAGTCCTTCTCAGGCGGGGGGCTTGCCTTTTCCTTGACCGAGCCCGGATCTGCTTTCTCGCTGGCTGGTGATGTGCCTTTCAGCTCCTCCTTGGTCTCCACCGGGTTGGCCAGTTTGGGCTTTTTTTTGACAGCCGATGGCTCTTTGTCCATCCGGCTACCCTCTTTGTCTTCTGTGTCTTCTGGCTCATTCTTGGACTTCTGCTCATCGTCACTGATATACTCACTATCGCTACTATCAGACTTCTCGGAATCTTCCGAGTCGCTGTGCTCTACGGCCGTGTAAACATCTTCTGAGATTTCATTTATGCCTAAATTCAAAGAGAAAACCCAGCATGTGGCGTAGTCACAAAATTAAAGGGCAGGACCTAAAACGCAAACATTTTCCACGCCAAATGTGGAAATAAAAAAAAAATGAAAATAAAAAAACAATTCAAATCTCATCACACTGGCCTGGTGGGGTTACCAGTAAGCTGCTGCTGACAAATGGAACTTGGGTTTGCAGAGGGTTTCAGTTACTGACATTCAAAGATGACAAGGGACCACACAATGTAGATTTTAAATTTATCCGGAGCTACATCTTTGCATCACTGAGAACTCATTGGGATGTAGAGAATGGGAGGGGTGGAAGAGAACAACAGAGATGAGCTGTTAAAACGGATCCATTTTACAGATCAGAAAATAGAGGCCCAGAGAAATCCCTTATCCTAGAACATAAAGAAAACCAAGACAGAGGCAAGGCCAGAACCCTGGGCTCCTGACAGGCCACTAGCGCTCTTCCCATGAATTCCCAAAGCATCCGAGTCCTCTTCCCTCCAAGAAACAAGCCAAAGCCTTAAAGCAGAGGTTGCCCACTCACAGCCCCCAAGCCACATCTGGCCAGCATGTACATGTTTTGGAGGAAGCAAGACTTTGGCCCAGCAGGTATTTTGTTCTTTGTTTTTTGCTTAGAATGAACATACCGCCCAATTCACAAGTCAGGAAATTTACACAGAAATCAAGACAGCAGCCTTGTGTGCAAAGAGCAGAGGATCTGGCTCCTCTGGGTCACTGGCCGGCAAGGCTGTGGCTCGCTAGAGCCATGAAGCCCCTGGCAGCTCCCCTCACCTCCAGCTGACCCAGGGCCCAGGCCTCCCTCCTACTCCCTGCGCTGATGCAGCATCGAGCCGCCATCTTGTCCGCCCTGTTCTTCAACTGGCAGCAGAGTCAAGGGCAAAGTCACCCTCTTCCACATCTCTCTCCAAAGCTAGACAAAATAACATAGCAGGTGTTACACACACACACACACACACACACACACATCAACAAATGGGGAAAAGCATATTCCATTTAACCCATTTATGTGTCCAACTTCCATAATGAGCATCATCTGGTCACAGGTCAACAGTACTACACCCAAAAACTCTGAAATAGGAAACACCCAATCTGTATGGTCTTTATTCTAGAGCAATCGCCACCATGGGGGGGGGGGGGCGCACACGCGCGCAGGGGGTCACTGTCCTGACCTAGATACACGAAAAGGAAACCTGTAAACAGACAAAAGCTATGAACAGCCTAGTAGCACCATTATGGAACTCTATGCCTCCACCAGGGCTCGATCCAAACCAGGAGAAGCCAAAATACAAAACCTCAGACCTGGTATAACGTCTGGGTCCCTAGACTTATACTACTGTAGTTAGTAGTCAGACACTGGGACAAGGGTGACTACATACGTGATAAGAAAAGCTTGGATACCAGAGCCCAAAGGACATGAATTCAAATCCCGCTCTTGTGCTTTTATTCACTGTGTAACTCTAAACTATTGATCTAGCTCTCTGAGCCTCAGCTTCTTCATCTGCAAAATGGGACTGACAGTGGTTTCAACCTCCTAGGACAATCTATGCACCGTGCACAGTACTGCACAAGGTACGCAGGGAACAGTCGGAGAACAGAAATATTAAAATTCTTATTAACGTTAAAAATAAATTGAGGAGTTAGGCTACCTGCATGGAAAGACCCAAGGTGCCTATTTAAATAGCCTGCAAAACTTCAACCATGCTATTCAATGTCCTAACCAAACAGAAAACCCAGCAAGAAATGTCCTCCTCCAGCCTGTCTGGATGGCTCCTGACTAGGGCTTACTCATCCCAAGGTCCAGAGCACCCAGACTCTGCGAACCTCACCATGGTGTGGCTCTTTCTCCTGAGGCCAGTCATCCCCTACTTCTCTGCCATACCCCTCCTGGCTTTGTTTACTTAGTCAACAAACATTCCAACGCATCTATTATGTACATAACACCAAGTACTATTGGGAACAGAAATGCTTGGAAGACAGGCTCCCTGCCCTCTAGGAGGTTCCAATCTGGCTTCCAGTCTACAGGGACCCCTCCCAACGCAAGGAGACCCCCGATGCTTCCAAGCAATAAAGTGCCACAGGAGGCGGCAGACGGGAAGGGGAGGGCAATCAGAGGAGACTCCCTAGATGAGGTGATGCCTGAGCTCAGCCTTAGGGAAAGCATTTAGGGAGGCAGTGTGAAGGTGGGCAGCACGGGGAAAGGGGAAGCAATAGGCATAGAAGCAGAACGCGTGTGCCGGGTGGGAAGGGCTCAGTCCACAGCAGAAGAGTTTGTGTCGGACACGTGTGGGACACACTTGACCCTGACACTAGGACCCTGACGTGCACCGACAGGGAGCACGGGGGCAAACTCAGGAGGATTGTTCCCATTTTAAACTCCCGTACCACCTGCATCTTGAGTCTCCAGGCTGCCACAACCAGAGAATACGCTGGGTGGAACGCACAGGACCCTTCTGGACCACCAACTAGCAAATCTGAAACATTCTGCCATGAGTGGAGCTATACTATAGTTGCACAAACAAGGCCAAGGTCAAGCAGCTGCTAACAGCAGCCAGGATCCAAGTCTGGCTTCATCCGGGCGGTGACCCCATACAAAGAGCTAACGGTGACGGTGGTAACCGACAGCACCTGCGCAAGCAAGCCAAAGGACGTACCTAATTGTGCTTTGCAACTCTCTATGGTCTTGTCGAGATTTAGCTGGAACCTGCTGCGGATCTGCCGCTTGGGCGAGATGAGCGGGACAGGCGCCGTCTGCTGCTGGACCGACTCGCTCAGCTCCTTCAGGTCCATCTCGGCCTTGCTCCGATCTGAAAGACACGGTCACACCCCCGTCAGGCAGGCGCCAGGCGGAGGACTAGGCAACGCTCATCCTTCCTGCCTGCACACATGCGCTTTAGAACACGGCAGGAGAGGAACCTCCAACCTTCTTACCGTTGGTCCCAACAACATCGTCTGCTCGACGACGGGCTCACTTGGAGAGAACAGCCCGAGAACACATTTGGCAGATTAACCCAGTCTACTGAAGAGTCGCCTGGGTGCCTTTCAATATTTAAAATGCACAATCCCAGCCAGATGGTTGTCTGCGGAACACCGCGTCACTGGGGAGCTCCAAAGCCAAAGGTTACAATAATATATTCAATCTCAGTATCAGCAGATAAAGTCACACCAAGTCTGGCCAGACTGTACTTTTAACTCCAGGCCCAGATCAGAGAGGGCTTTGTACCCAAGCGACGCGGAGCGCCTCCCGCCACCCAACACCAACCGCGGAGCACACACACGAAACTGGAGGCCCGGTTCCTCGTTTACCATGAAGACTTCACTTTACATCCCTAGTTGACCTACATTGGAGCTCAAGTCAGAAAAGGAGGGCACGTGGCAGCTGGGCAGATCTCCTTTTGGCCTGGGCATCCATCTGAAGACAGCTGAACAGATTAGTCCTGGATACTCAACCTGTGTCTTCCCACTCAGATATGGTGCGAGCTCTCCGCCCTAGTCCCAGGCAAAGGCCTCGACAGAGAACTCAGGGCCAAAGGTCCAGCCACCCTCCCCACTTCTGCCACGGGCTCCTTATATGACCAAGGGGATCAGATTCCAAGGGTCTGTGAGCTAGCGTTGCTCCAATTCCTTCCCCACCTCCTCTAGTACCCCCCCGAAACAGAAGAAAGGGATGAAATGAAGGTGTCTACACAGGCCCAGAAAGCAATGAGACTTCACAGGCCCCCCTGCGTGCCACCCTATGGTGTGCCCCCTCCCTCTCCAACCGACCCCAAGCAGAGAATGTGAGGCACACGCACTGCTCTGGCCAATCCCAGGAAAAAGCAACTGGAAAGCATGTGCCATCCATCGAGGACAAAGACAAGAAGCCACCTCTGAGCCTGCTGCCACCACCTGGGTGCTCACTCTCAGGCGTCCTCCATCTCCCTGCTCCCCTACCCCTAATGCCACCTCCCACCGGCAGGCCGGGGTATAGTCTGACAGCTGGACTGTGCAGGCTACGCAAAACCTTCGCTCTCTGCTCATGCCCATTTTCCATCATGACCGACACGCCTTCCCCTTCACCCAGGAATGGAGCAGTCTCTCACCCTGCAGACCCAGAGGTCTGTTCCTTTGACCAGACGGAGGCAGCGTCCCAAGAGCCCCAGCCAGCCCACTGACAGCTAACCAGAACAAGGAACGGCTCCAAGCTGATTTTATCACCATAATGAGGTCCCCACCAAGGTAAAATCAGGAAAGGCCCTTTCCCAAGAACATACTCGGTGGACAGCCCTCGGGGAGATTCCGGGGGTGAGTTGCTCCCAGCAACCAGATACCATCCTTGTCCTGAGAGAAAGGGCTCTAAGACTCTAAAGTCACATCAAGCTGTGAGCGTGTGTGTACACGTGCATGGGCATCCGTGAGCACATGTGTGTGCAGGACTGGGCACACTCGCAGGGGATGGAGTGAAGGCACAGGCACTTCAGAGTCGGGGTAAGAAATCTTCACACAAATAAACCCGTGAAGCATCTCACAGAACACACAGAGCAAAACAGTAAAACAGCAGCAACAGGGGAAAGGAGGGAGAGGACCAGGGAAACTGCAAGAAAAAAGAAACTTCCAATTCAAGTGCAGTCCTAGCAGGACTTAAGGTTCCAACAGTTGAGCTGCGGATGTGACAGGAAAGGGGGGGAGGATAGGAAGCCTGTCTCCTAACTTCCGCTTTCAAAAATGAAAAAATGGGCTGGGTTCCTAGGGGAAAAGGCAGCCTTTCAAGTATAAAGTTGTCCAAGAAATATCTCACAAAACCACATTCCATCAGTGTCCTCAATAATGTTCCATGCAGCTGTTACCCAAAAAAACACCATATACTCTACTAGGAGTCAGCAAACTTTTCTGTAAAACGCCAGAGTGAATTGGGCTCTGCGGGTCATACAGGCTCTGCCGCCCAAGTGGCCCTACATAATATGTAAACAAATTGACAACACCGTGTTCCAATAAAACTTTATTTACAAAAGCAGGTAGAGGCAAGATTCGGTCCAAAGGCCATAAAATCTGCCATCCCCATTTGCAAGGCACGGACTGCTAATCTTATCTGCACAATGAAACCACCTACAGGGCTTTAAAAAGAAAAATGCCTTGGTGTTCCCCGCCCCCCAGAGAATGTGAATTAACTAGCCTGGGGGAAGTTCAGGACACTAGCCCTTTAAAAGTACCCCAGATGGGGTGCCAGGCTGGCTCACTCCGAGCTGTACTTGACTCTCAATCTCAGGGTCATGAGTTCAAGCCTCACATTGCCCAAGGAGTCTACTTAAAAAAAATAACAGATTGAAAAAAAAAGTAACCCAGATAATTCTAACTGGCAGCTAAGACTGAGAACCCCTGTATTAGTCCAATCTGCTATGTGGGTTAAAAAAAAAAAAAACTCGTCCAGGAGTGCCTGGATGGCTCAGTCAATTAAGACTCAGGTCATGATTTCAGGGTGGGGAGATCGAGCTCTCTAACAAATAAATCTTTAAGAAAAAAGAAAACTCCTCCTGATTTGCCTTAACCTTTGTGTATCTATGTTAACCTTCTAAACCTAGGGCTCGTTAAGAGACCTACACCTCGCCAGAATACTCCTGTGTGTGCACGTAACTGTATATCTAACAGTAAATGCAATCTCTGAACTTTAGCCTAGAAAGGCTGAACTCTGAGATACTCATAATCCAGAGGAATGAAAAGAAGGTAAAGCGCCTCGTTTTACAGCTAAGGTTTCTCTGGTCAATAAGCTACAGGAATGTTTACTCTAACAAGAGACCACCAAAAGCCAGGAGGGGGCTGGGATCAGGTCCCTGGGAGCGACCTTCAGCAGTTTGGCCAAATCTAATTAACTTTCTCGAATTTTGCAGTTGCGT